>OY720441.1:365721342-365961342 GCA_963082915.1 Dolichopus griseipennis
AGGGCATTCACCAAATCTATTTAGACTAGGCTTGAGTTTCTTTAATCGTTATATTCACTAAGCAGTTGATTAATCGGCTGTAGCTATTGTATAAGATTATGAATGCACAAATGTTAGTTTTGTGCGCCATCTATTATCCTACACAAGAGTTATTTAAATATTTATAGTAAATCTTATCTTATATTACGATATTAACTATTACTATATATAGTACAATTTTATCTATTGTACAATTTTACGATATTTTTTTTATTAGTTATGATCTGACCTAGGTTTAAACCCAAGACTTTCCACATGAAAAGCGGTTTCTTTACCACTACGCAATTGATCAGATTTAATACAGTCAAAATTTAGAATCAATAAAAGACCCAAATCAACCTAATCTCAAAAGGGGTTAATTGTTTCACCAAATTCTTGTGTGTAGAACCTAATTTCTTACAAACCCCTGCAAAATTTACATTATATTAAAAATGTTTTTCAAGAACTTCTAATAAACGAAAAAACAAATTCATAAAACACTTAAACAATTCATAAACTAACAATTAATATGCAAAAAGTTTATCATAAAAAAAAAAACATACTAAAAAATTTTATACATGCACCAACGATTATTTTAATAATGACGGCGGTGATGATGATGTTGATGGCCGTGTTAAAATGTTAACCGCTAAATAAATATTACCAGACAAGCAAAACAATTTAAAAAAGTTAAATGGTGTATTTAAGAACCAAAAGAAAATTACATAAAACATATACGTATAAGAATTACAAAAAATAACATAATTATTAAAATAAAAAAAAAAAATTTTTATTTGCTATATGAACAACATAGACCCTGTGACTTTAATGAGATCCTATTCAATATATACTTATATGACAATTTACATGGTGTTACTACATATTAATAATATTTTTATTCTAAGTATTAAAATTATTGAGTTATTAAAATATTATGTAAATTACTATATGATATTAAAAAAATGATTTTGATTATAATATATTAATGATAAGAATACTTATTGGAATTATATTTAATTTAATTTAAAAAATATAATCGTATTTAATAAAATTGCAACGTTTTTCTTTTATGATTTTATCTTATCTTGCAATATTATATTTTAATAAAGTCACGAAGTATCCAGCCTTAATTCTTAAAAAAATGCTTCTTAACTATTAACAATACTTTTATGTGTATATGAGATTTAAAAAAAAATTCTTTTACTACTATAAACTTAACTAATGATATTATTTCAAACAATTTATTTAGAGTCTAATGATCTTAAATTGAAAAGGTTACATTGGATTTTTTTTTAAAATGTAATTATGCTTATTCTGCCACTTAGTACAAGAGGTCTGTCTGAGTAACACTGAGGTCAACTATTGCTGGATTCTTTTGTAGGTTAAAAATTAACCCCTTTTGAGATTAGGTTGATTTTGATCCTTTATTAATTCTAAATTCTGAAGGTATATCTGACAAATTGCGTAGTGGTAAAGGAGCCTTTCATGTGGAAAGTCTCGAGTTTAAACCTCGGTCAGATTATATCTAATAAAAAAATATCGTAAAATTGTACAATTATATCGTAAATGTAATGTTTTAAAACTTTTAGGTTACATTACCACGAAAATAATTTAAAAATAAGATGAGCTAAGCTTTGAAAGATATGTTAACACTCTTGGAATTATATTTGACTATATAATTGAGTCTGAGATAAAGATTCAAAAAAAAATTGTTTATTTCGTCGGTTCTATAAAATAATAATTGGTGTAATTATGTGTCCAAATATTTCCATCTTGTTTTTAGGTTATATGAAGATAAATCAATGCTAAGTTGACATGGAAATTAAATTCAAATAAGGTTTAACTATTAAGTTTCCATTTAAAATAATTTCGAAACTTTTCAAAATACTTTGAGAAAAAAAATATACTAAAATATTAATATTATATATATTCAACTCCTGCAGTACTAAGTATTGCATCACTACATAACATAGGGGACACACGCTGTACAAAAAAACTGCTCACCACTGACAATACTTTTTTAGCAGTGATGAAAGTCTCAAAGTGTCTTATATTTCATAGACTTTGATAAATTAAATTTATTACAGAAAAAATTAAAATAACATTTATTTAGTTGAGGCACCCTGTGCTTTTCTGCTTTTCTACTTATAATTGAATTTAATTTAACTCGTATTTCCTGGTAAACTTTGAAATTTAAAAAAAAATAAAATAATTAAATTGACATTTAATAAAAAATACATACTTATATAAAAAAAACGAAATAAAGTATGTACGTATATAATATAAAAATATGTACATAACTGCTAATATTGTACGATATCCTGTCTCTTTAAATTATCTTTAAATAACTTTTAAGTGTTTTAAACATTTTTAGACCTAATTTTTCATTAAATCAGAAGATAGAAAAAATTAATTTATAAAACGTATATATATTTTATTAACACTATAAATATGTGTTTCGTGTGTCAATTATTCGTTTTTTTTAAACAACCGAGTTGACTTCTTAAATTATATATAAGACGAAATATTTAAAGAGCATTTTCATTATTAAAAAATTTAACGGCTGGATAGCACAGTGGTTAGAGTGCCGACCTTTCATGCGAAAGATCCGGGTCCATTCCCATTGAAAGTAAAAAAAAACTTTTTTGGGTTCCTACTCGACTCAGCTACCATTCGCCATTTAGTTCAAATTAATGGCTTAATCAATAATTAATCATTATATGTCTATAATAAAAGATACATTAATATATCAACATAAACAAATGCGAAATGTAAACAAATAATTTAATTGAAAAATATAACTCACTATTCTACATATTAGATACAGTACAAATGAAATACACGGAAACAGGGTTGGGTTCTGATATTGTAACCCAATTTAAAAATTTCAAAATATTTTACTTTTTTTAGCACATTTTCAAAAAATTTTGTAAAAATGTGCCTATATAGCTTCACTCTGTCCGTCCGTCCGTCCGTCCGTCCCTTTTTACCTACGACTTACCAAAAATTATCAGAAATGGGTAGGTATTGCAATAAAAATAATTTAATGTTAAAACTTTTTTTTGTAGCCCCCCCCCCCGTTACGGAGCTACAGCCCCACAAAGTCGAAAAAAGCCTTATATTTAAACAGTTATAATTAGAGTTCTATAAGGTATATTTCCAACCTGAAAACGGTACCAGACAGGGTTACCATACGTATAGGGTTACCATACGGTACTAAAATTGACCGTTATTCAAAACTAAGTTTTACAAAATTTTTGGTCCTTCATAACTTCGGAACGGCTAAATCTAGAAACTTGAAATTTTGGGAGAAGTTAGATCCTTAGAAATAAGTAAGAGTCAGTTAACAAAATTTTTTTGTCACGCCCCCTCTTTAGGAGTTGTAAGGGGTCGAAAATTGAAATTTTGCTAAAAATTTAGCTTTTAAACACCTATAACTTGAATACCAGTCAAAATTTTTTTTTATTTGTATACAAAATTGAAAGCTCCAAAACGAAAGTTTCAATAAGTGTCAAAGGTTTTTCTTAATTTTGACTTTGTCCGTCCGTCCGTCCGTCCGTATGTTTACAAAAACTTTTACAGCGTTTGAAATAGAGTAAAGAAATTGTAACCACGGGTAGATATTACAAAAAAATTAATTTCGTAGAAGAATTTTTTTCTGTAGCCCCACCCGTTACGGAGTTACAGCCCCCCAAAGTTGGAAAAAGCCCTATTTTTAAATTGTTATAACAAGAGTTTTGTTAAGTGTATTTTCAATCTGAAAACGGCAAAAGATAGCTAGTTTTATAGGCTTCACAAAAATATAAATTTAAAATGTGTAGGGTTACCATACGGTACTAGAATTTACCATTAAGCTAAACTCAACTTTTGCAAAATTTTTGGCTCCATATATCTTCTAAACGGTTCAACCTAGGGTCTTGAAATTAACCGGCTCCCAAAATTAGTGGGAGCCGGTTAACAAACTTTTTTGTCACGCCGCCTGTTGAGGAGCTATAAGGGCTCGAAAATTGAAATTTTGCTATTTTCAACCACCTGTAACTTTAACACCTGTTCAAATTTTTTTTTACAAATATGCAAAATTTACAGCTGCAGTATTATATTTCAACATACGTTAAAGGTTTTTCTTAAATTTGAAAGGGTCTCTTTAAATTGAAGAAATTGTTTCTTAGTCTTAACCATTTTTGGTTAGATAATAATATTCTAGGTAAAATTTCAAATTTTGTTGGAGTTCAAAATTGATTTCCTAGAACCGGAAAAAAATGGAAGGGTGGAAAGAGAAGGGGGTGAGCAGATCCATCATAAGTTTGCTAAGCAAAAATTTGGGAACCTTCCCCATTGAAGGGCTTAGGTCTTCAAAATTTAAACTTTAATGTTCTTATAAAACAGTAACTTATTCACCAGTGTAAGTTTTTCTAAAATTAAACGTTAACAATGAAGCTCCAACATTATATTTTGCACTTATTAACAGGTTTTCTTGAGTGCATTGGGGTTATATTCTAAGTATTTCAATATTAGTCATATAATTAATTATTAATGAAATAACAAAATTATAATATTATCATAATATATATTTTTATAAAAATAAATGATAAAATACTCAGTAAGAAACCGTATATAATTTTGAAAATGTGCTTTTTAAAAACCCTTGGTTTTTTTCCCTCACTTGTTTAATTTTAACTATAAAAAAAGATTTTTGAATTATTTTTATACATTTATTCCTTCTTTTATTGCTTTCATGTCCTCCTTATTTGGCATCCTTCCATTTTAAAATTTGGAACAATTCAAAGGGCAGTATAACTCCATCGAAGCTACAATTGAGGACAAACCAATTTACTGTTATATTTTTTACTACATTTTTAGTGCCAGAACAATATTAAAATACCTGAATATATAATTAAATACCTAGAAATGTACCTGGAGACAATAAGACTGATACTTTATTTTCATTTAAAAAAAAACACTTATACTAATTTTGAAGCTTTAATAATTAGTATAATTATAAAATTTTTATCTGAAGGTACACTTATAATTGATAAAGTTCGCTTATTAACTTCTGTTTTTAAATTTTTATTCGTATTTATGAACTTATTAGTAAAAAAATTAGTAATATTTTCATTATTTGCTTTTTGATATTTGAAATATCAAAATTTTTAAAAAAAAATTATCAATATATCGATTTTTTATGGAAAAACTTGGAAAAACATTATGACATTGACACAATTATAGTTTTGTTATCAAAATGACATTCAAAAACTTTTAAATAATTATTTTTATTAAGCCAAAATAAATAGTAATTGTCAAATAATAAGTAGATATAAATTTGTAAGGTCAAGATTTGGTCAAGATTTAAAGGTTTTTAATGGACTAATAAAATATAACTGGACTTATAAAATAGAAAACTAAGCCAGCCCAAGTAAGCTGTATGAATCATTGATGTAAAACTTATATTTTAACATTTGAATGAGCTAAAAAAGGAAGCGTTCTTGGTTTAGTAAATCCGTTTTTGTCAAAATCTCGTTTTTAGAAAGTTTTTAAAAAATTTCGTATTGTTTTAAGGATTTTAGAACTGGATACCAAATCAGAATTATGAGCAAAATATAAAAAAAATGGATTTTCTAAAACCGTTTTTAAAAGGAGTTTTTCTAAAGGAGATTTTCTGAATCGATTTTTTCTGAAAACGGGATTTACTTAACCGAGATATAAGATCCTAAAAACATTTCAAAATATAAAGGAAATGTATATATAGATACTAAGTTGTGCAACCCTTTAAATCAAGAAATTTCTATAAGTTGGGGATACATTTAAGTTTTAAGTTAAGGCAGTGAAGAAATTTGTAAATCGGGACACTATACAGAATCAACTAACTTAGGGGTACAACTAAGTTTAAAACTAAGGCAGTTGAAATATTTGCAAATCAGTACATTATTCAGTAAATTTTCTTTAATTTAAATTTTCATCGAAGTAAAAAATCGCTTACCAATGATATTTTTTAAATGACAAAATAAAAACGTCTAATTAAATTTCATAATAAATATATTTTATAAAATTTAAAAAATAAATATTCTTAATCAATTTATTTAATTTTTTTTGTTTTTTAGATTTAAAATCCATTAAAAAAAGTTTTAATTCAGGAAACCTTTATTAAATAATAAATAAAATAATAATATTTCAAAATTTCATTCAATTTATATTTCAAATGTGAATTTAAATTTTTAAGATTAAAAAAAAAAAACAAATTATTAAAAAATCTTAACTAAAACAAAAATTTTATATATATACAAAATTAAAAGTGGGTATATTGAAAGTGACAGAAAATTAAATTTAAACAAATATATAAATAAATATTATTCAACTATAAAAAGTGTAAAAAAATAAAAATTCTGTGATAATGTCAATTAAAAGTATTTTATTAGTAACTACAATTATTTATATTTGGACATCAAATGGAGCCAACAGTTATAGAACATATAATAACAGATATACTGTTGCATCAACATCAGGTGCATCATCAGGTCAATTACCAGATGATAATCATCCAAATGATATAATAACAATAGAAGAAAGTAATGAAGGGGTAAGTTGAAATTTTTTTTTTTAATTGTATTGTAATCATATTAGATACTTTGTAACTCAATTACATTCTCTAAAAATGTAAATACTCTTAATTCAAAAATTAATAGTATTTAGAGATCAAAAACAATGCATTTCTCAAATAATGTTTAATTTAATTCTAAAACCATCTTAAGATTTATTTTACAATACCTTTCTTAATAACAAAATTAATGAGATTTCTTTAACTGTTCTATTTCAATATACAGTTGTTATCTTATAGTTTACATGTACAACCTAATACTTCCTTTGATAAATTTGGTAGTATAATGATAACCTTTCTAACCTGGGGGTTTTTCGTGCAATGACTTAATATACATAGTATTCAAAATTTATTTAAAACTGTAACACAAATAAAACAATCTTCATATCTGTTGTTTATTATTATGTAAATTGTAAATAACAAAGGAAAACCTGTTATAAATAAATAACTTTAGTAAACTAAAAAAAATCCAGAAATGATTTCTTAAAGCCACGCTTTTTTTTTCATACAACAGTTTTAAAATAAAATTTCCAAGTTATTTTTAAGTTGAAATGAATTGAATTAAATTTATTCTGCAAATTATACAATTCATACTATTACATGATTACTATTTAATTATTACACTACTTTATTATAAAGCCTGATTACTTATGATTTAAATTAGTCTTGAAAAAACATTAACAAATATTTTTAAAATGTTTAAATTTGATTATCACTAGAATACCTAAAGAACATCAAAAGGGAAATTATGGTCTTAATTATATGTATGTACATTGATTTAATTCTGAAAAATAAATATAGGAATACAACACTACTTTAAATCGGAAAAAAACTTAAAAATAAAAAGTAGCCATCTATATATACCATTAAGAATTATAAAACCTTGATATCCTTGATCTTAAAAGTACATGCACTATCATAAGTGTCCTTGATTTCAACGATGAAAATAAAATTATAACATTACAAAAATAAATATATATGTAAATCAGTGGTGAAATTCAAGTAATATCAATAGGGGTTCAATTTTCGTAAAATAATAAAGATTTGATTATTTAGTGTTTTCTCACAGTACACTTAGTGTTTTCTCACTTAACCCGCTTAGGAAGCTTAAGAAAGCATTCATTGAACCTTTGCATCTAATTTTAATTTTGCACTATCACCTTAATTTATGATCACGCGCAACTTATTAATTTTGCCGAATTCCTTCAATAAAGTTATTTGCTAGTCGTATTGAACCTGCTCTTTCTTGTAGAGACTGACTGAGGATACAATCCTATTTTCAAATCTTCCAATTAGTTTTCATTAAAGATCAATATTTTTTTCGTATTTATATTTCAATAGAATCTTATTATTACATGTTTTGCTTAGCTAAATAAAAAGCAGAATACCTGTTACTTCCTGAACTGTAGGTTTTTTTGTTCTAAAGTAGGTTTCGCTTGAATATAGCTTTGTGTTTCTTGAAATCTGAAAGGACATTTAGTTATATACTTTTTTTACACTACGGGTGTTTAACAAAAAGTAAACTGATTTTGAAAAATAGTGTTCACACTACGCATTTAATCAAATTTTGGCATTTTATTTGTTTATGTTTTTTATCTCAAATGTTTTCATAAAAATCAAATTAACAGGGATATGAAAAGTACAAAAAATTTCGATTGAAAAATTTAAATACAAAACCTTGAAAAGGAACTTGTATCAAAAGATAAACTAGTTCAGATATGTCAATTTTTTTTAATAGAATAGTTTCATGTTTTACAAGAATTGAACTAGTTTTTCGAGTTAAACATATTTAACTCTATAGTGTACATGGTATTATTTCTTATTTCTTATTTTGTTTTATGTTATATTTCAAATTAAAAACTCTCAATCTTTTCGTGTAATATAAAAAAATTTGAGTTCTCAGAAATTATAAATATCAAACTAATAAATGTAAACAATCACTGACATTCACTTAAAGAATGAGAATATCAAGAAAGAGAAATAATTTTGAAAAAATCAAAAATAATTGCAAATTTCCTATAATTAGATACAAAATATTAAAAAAAGGACATCATTTACGTCATTATATGTATATCTTAAATAAACTGAAATAAACATAACATGTCAATAAATCAATAAATTTCCACTAGACAATTTGTAAAACAAAAAAGACTTAATTAGAAAATAATAAGAAATTTACACATAAAAAAATGAACAAAATGACATGTTATGAAAATGAAAAGAATGAGAGAAGAAAATGAAAGATTTTTAAATGGCTAGACACAAACATGAACGCAATACAATATAAACGTACATCTAAAATAGTAGATATTCTATATAGAGAAATTTCGAAATTAATTGAATTCTTGTGAATTTTTATTTTTTTGACGAAGAAAATTCGAAAATTATTTCTAGGAATTGTATTTTTAAAGATAATTAAGTGCATTATAACTTTATTAATGACGAACATAAGTTTATTAAGTTTTTTTAATAAGATCTATTTTAAAGATGTAACATAAGATGTATTTTTAGAGTGAAGATATATTAACAGAATCAAGTTTATGAAACCAATCAAGTTCCTACCTCTTTTGAAGGCACCCACCAGATTTTTTTTATTAATTTATTAATGTGGTCTTCCCACTTCAAATTTTCATCAATTACAACTCCAAGGTATTTATATGCAAAAACACTTTCAGTTTTAGTCTTATTTACCAATAGATTAAAATTTATTTCAATTTTATTCTTTATTTTATATACTATATACTTTGTTTTTTCCGCATTTATTGTTAATTTATTAACTCTTAGGTAATATTCAAGTCCCCAAAACAGTATTTACAAAAGTTTCAAGTTCTTTAGAGGTTCTAGCGTTATAAATAAATAAGTAGAGTATCGTCAGTCAATAGTAGTCAATATCATCAACGTTATTATTATAAGATAAGAAGTCTGCTATGTACACGTGTTTTTAGTTTTTCATTTGCCAAATATTTTTAAAAAAATTGTGTTTTTTTCCATTGTTGCTCTAATTAATTAAAATTTATTTACTATATATATGTATGTACCTTGAAAATTGTTTAATTATTAATTGACGCCACATTAACCTTTTATTTTTAAAAGAAAATTAAATTTTCTATTTATTTTATTAATTAATTTGCATTATTTTTTAAATTTATTTACTTTTTTCTCCCAATTTTTTAATCTAAAATAAAAAAAAAATATGCAAAAAAATAAGCAAAAAAAAACTCAAGTAAATATTATGCAAATATGTTCTTTACTTATTAAATATTTGTTATACAAATACATTTTATTATACAAGTATTTGCATATGGTTTACAAAAGTTGTTATACACGGCGTCATTTAATTTATGGTGTTTATTTTTTTTTTTTTTTACTCTGTAATATAATTGATTTTTGTTTATTATAATTATATTTTTTTGGATTTTTTAATTATTGCAATTACTATTTACTAGTTATATGTAGATAAGGTATAAATGTATACATAGTTAATAACAAAAAAAACTAAAATTAATTAGACAGTGAAAAAAAAAACATAAAACAAGACATTGTACTTATAACATACACCGATTTAATTAACATAAAATTACTTTTAAATTGAATTTAAATTGCTTGTTAACTAATATTTAAATTACTTTTAGTTAATATAAGTAAATTATTAGAAGATAATAAGCTTATACATACATATTATAATATGATTGTATGTATTTTTAATATGTATATATGCATTGAAGGTTGCAAAATAGGTACCTGATGTTTAACAGCATTTTTTATTATAAAATATAATATGCATGCTTCAAAATGTAATAAATGTCACGATTTATAAATTTAATTTTAGATTTTGATAATTTAAGTTTTATTCAATAAATTAAAATAGGTACTATCTAGTTAAAAACCGAATACTTACATAATTCAGGTTATTTAATTTACTCAATAATTTCTGTAAAATAACTAAGCAAGAGAAGGAAGCAATTTATGGACTAATATGCATATTGCTAGACCAGCGTCACGCCGTTGGTCGATATAATGCTGTCCACTCGTTCGTATTTCAATTCAAATATTAATGTGTAGTTATCTTAAAAGAAAACACACTAAAAATATCGAACCATGGGTTTGTTTTTAGAAGCTTACAAACAGGAGGGTATAGAACAGGTTTAAAAATGAACAAATAGAACGTACTGGTAAATCGTTTGCATTAGGCATACTGTTTTTTATTAGATAATTCTTTTAGATTACAAATTAATCTGTGAAATTTATTAAACTTAAAATTAATTCAGATACTTAGATAAAATATACAAAAAGGAAGCAGTTTAAAATAAAAACAGATTATTTTACAGTTATTTATTAAGGAAAATTGGGAAAGCCCCTAAATTTAAAATATTTGTTTTCTTTTTATAAAACGGGTATAGAAATTATAAATATTAAATTTCATCTGTCGAAAAATATTAAAACTTACGACAAATATATATATATATACAATATACATATATACGACATATGTGTATACGATACATAAGTATATAATTTAATAAGTAATGTAATAATTATGGTCTACTTAAAGTAATAAAATTATATTTCTACATTATTAACCTATAAGCTCTTAAAACACTTGTGTCTGTGTGTTTCTAGATAATCCTTAGAATATTACATGAATATATATATATTATATATATATAATGTACAAAATTGTAAGAAAATATATTTATCAAATACTTGCTTACTAAATAAAAGGAATGCAATAAAATATAAAATATTTCTTACTAAAGTTAAATAGTAAAAAAAAACGAGGAAGATTATAGTTGCCCTTGTCAACTTTTAGATACCCGTGCATTCCCGCTATGGTGTATAAAATAAACCGTAATTTACTTCCCTTATACATTTAACACATTACCCCATAATTTTGACGTAAAAAAAAAAAAAAAAATTAACAAAAAAAAAAAAAAATCACAAAACAAAAAACAAAATTTTCATTCATTGTCCCATAACTTTAGCTTAAAAAAAAAAAAAAAAAAAAAATTAACAAAAAAAAAATAATCACAAAAAAAATAAACAAAATTTTCATTCATTGTTCCATAACTTTAGCTTAAAAAAAAAAAAAAAAAAATAAAAAAAAAAAAAACAAAAAAAAAAAAAATTGGCCCACCCTAAAAGTCCGAAGGTCCGAGTGATGTCCAACTTTGCCAAGTAACTTGCCCTATTAATTTATATGCCCAATTTTAATTTTAACCTTGTAGCTTCATTAGATTCAAAGTTATTGAATTGAAAACTTTGTATGGCAGCCCCCCGAAAATGGGGCCCTAAAATTTTGAAACTTCATATAAGTGCTCGATTCATTATATAACTAACCGTGTGTAATTTTCAGCCTAGTAGTATAATTAGTTTTGAAGAAATTCATATTGGTGCAAAGAAGTTGTATGGCAGCCCCCCGAAAATGGGGCCCTAACATTTTGAAACTTCATATAAGTGCTCGATTCATTATATAACTAACCGTGTGTAATTTTCATCCGCGTAGTATAAATAGTTTTGAAGAAATTCATATTGGTGCAAGGAAGTTGTATGGCAGTCCCCCGAAAATGGGGCCCTAACATTTTGAAACTTCATATAAGTGCCGGAGTCATTATAAAACTAACCGTGTGTAATTTTCATCCCCGTAGTATAAATAGTTTTGAAGAAATTCATATTGGTGCAAAAAAGTTGTATGGCAGCTCCCCGAAAATGGGGCCCTAACATTTTGAAACTTCATATATGTGCTCGATTCATTATATAACTAACCGTGTGCAATTTTCAGCCTCGTAGTATAATTAGTTTTGAAGAAATTCATATTGGTGCAAAGAAGTTGTATGGCAGCCCCCCGAAAATGGGGCCCTAACATTTTGAAACTTCATATAAGTGCCAGAGTCATTATAAAACTAACCGTGTGTAATTTTCATTCTCGTAGTATAATTACTTTTGAAGAAATTCATATTGGTGCAAAAAAGTTGTATGGCAGCTCCCCGAAGACTTGGTCCGATTTTAACCAAAAACAATAGGGAACCTAGAAATTGTCTAAAAATCACTTTGTGTGAATTTCAAGACTCTAGCCGTTTTAGTTTTTGAGTTATCGTGCTGACACACGGACGGACGGACGGACGGACGGACGGACGGACAGACACACATAGCTAGATCGACTAATTTTTCGATTCTGAGCCGATACGTACCCTTGACACTATATCTAGCTCGTCTAGATCGATGCGTTACAAACGGAGGAGCAAATCTAATATACCCGATGTCATATATGTATGCACGGGTATAAACACAGTAATACGTGATAATATAATCATTATTAAATAAAATTAAATTCTATATTATTATACCTTCTTCATATAAATTTTTTTTTGCTTAAAAGATGAATGAAAATCACATTTTAAATATAGATATTTTTATAATTTTTTATGTATTATACTGTTTAAAAATGTGATAAAACGGTTTATATTGAAGGGTTTTAATATATATACATATATTTCGTCATACTTTGGAATTTAATTAGATTCTAATATTATCGAAACTTAAATATGACTAATAATTTGAAAAATGTTAAAAAGCTTAACTTTTGTTTTGTTGCTATTATAGTAATTAATATTATCTGGTAATATTACTATAATTTCATATCTATTGAATTATAATTTCAAAAAATATGTATATAAATTGCAAACATCCTGTATATAGGTTCAATATATATATTTTGATTAATAAATAGGATATACTAAACTACAGCATTTTATAAAAAGTAGCTTAGAAAAGTAAATTTACTTATGCACCGACAAGGAGGCCGTTAGTGATACCACCTCTATACAATACAATTAATACCTATGCAGCTTTCGAAAAGATTTTACAATCCTTAGATGAAATTTAAAGGTATATATAATCAGCCATTTGTCTGCATCCACTTCAATGTAAAAGTTTGAGGATGCCAAGTAACGTTGTTGGTGGGTAACAATGCACAAGTACAATTTTTTTTTTCTCTTTTGTAAGGTCAGTGGAAATCTTTGAAGATTCTGGGCGCAACCACAGTTATATGTTAGACTTTAAAACATGGTTTAATATTAAAACTACTCTTAGAGAAATTAACCATTAATTTTGCACTAACCGTTAATGGTCTACTAAAATCACAGGACTTTGTTAAGGCGATCTAAATTTATCGCTAATACGAGGCCCTAGTTCTTTTAAGCCATTTATTGACATTAAAAGATTGTAGAAGTTTTGAAGTTTCTATGTTTATATGACCTTCTAAGCGGGTCTTATATTTTATTGCATATTTTTTAATTTCATCGCTAACATTTGGAATCTTTAGTTCCCTATATAAATCGAAATTTCGTACGTACCAGGGAGAACTTACCATATTAAGTAGTACTTTGCTTTGTAATGTTTGAATTCTCTGAATAAGTGTTCGTTTGACACAGTCCCAAAGTTGTATGCCGAACAACCAGATAGGATTAATTATTTGATTATTTAACAAAATTTTGTTATACTCTATTTGCAATCTAGATTGTCTACTTAGGAGCCAATACATTTCTGAATATTTGTTTTCTAATTCTATAATTCTATTGTTTTCGTAGCTGTAAACAATAATGAAAAATAATTTTAAATATATGATTCGTCATTAATTTGATTATATGTAAAAATTTATTTAATTTAATAAAGTCTTTTATTTAGAACGCGTCTGTTCCATTTTTTATTTAGAAATTAATCTTATCTCCTTAGATCTGTTCTCAATATACAATTATTATCCAAAGTAACAGATGTAACAGTAAATAAGATTGTGCCTATCTTGGGTGGTAATCAAATTACGGTTTATTGATAATAAAAAATTAACACTTCTACTATCCAATAAAAGCCATAAAAATTGGCATTAAACTTTAAAAATTATAATCATCCCGAATTATAATAAGCAATAAAAAGTAAATATTAAAAACTTTCATAATAAAATTTCAATGCACCAAATGAAAGTTATAAAATTAAAAAATAGAAACTTTGTAATAAGTATTTAACATATTTAAAAAAAAAATATTTTGTAAAACAATTTTTTCTGGTATTAAAATTTTGCAACACAACAAAAAAAAACAGGAACTTTTAAATTTCTGCATAATTTTAATTGCAAATTTTATATGTAAAAAATAAAAATCGAAGTGTTCATAGGCGGACATGCATTTCTACTCTTTTTTTTTTTTTATTTCTGTTTCCACTTCTTCCTCATTTCAAAGTGTTTTGATTTTTTTTTTTACTTTTGCAGTACCTTTAAGTGATGATTCACTTATAAGATATTTTAAATATGTGTGCTGTTATAAAAAAAAACAGTTTTATTAGTTTATAAAGATCTTTGAAGAACTTGCTGTGATTCACGATTTAATTTCCATTGATCTGCCTAATATGTAATTATGTACCTACAGAAGTGTTCATATATATACACTGCTGTATATATATAAAGTTCACATTTTTTTGATGAAATTAATATGCAAGTCTGATCACCTGGGTTGAAATTTTTCATAATAAACATATAAACTTAAACATACATAGGTATGTATTCATTTATAACATGTTTATATTTAACAAGTAATAATGTGAAGGTTGTCTTGTTTATTTGAGTACTAATTTTTTACAGACATTGTTGTTGTTGTCACCAAATTATCATTCGTCACGATTTTCAAGATTTTTTTTTTTGTTTTTTTTAACTTTATAGAAAATAAATAAAAAACAAGAAAAAAATAAAAATAGAATAAAAATATAAAACAGCGATAAAACTAAAAAAAGTTTAAAAAAAAAATCACACCTGATAACAGGTAAAACAAGTTGTTCACACATAATATATCAATTAGAGACGTTTTACTTTCATCCACGTTGAAAATTAAATTAAAAAAATAAATAAAAAATATATGAAATGCTGTTTTATTTTTTATTAATTAATTAATGGAAAAAAAATTGAAAATTTAAAAAAAATGCGATCAACCTCTTGAAGATGAAATGAACCGTATAGAAAATAAAAAAAAAGACTTAAGACTTATCTAGAAAATATACACTTAAAAAAAATGAAATGAAATCAGGTTTTGTTTGCGAAATCTTCAAAACAATTAAATTAATTATTAATATTTTATATTTTATATTTTCTTTTTAAACCTTTTCGAAAAATTTAATTAGTAAACAAAATTTCGAACAGAGTTTTAATCAAAAAATTAATTTTAAAAGTAATTTTGCAAATTGATCTTTTCCATCCTGGGATGGGATTGGTTTCTTAAAGCTGAAATAACATATAACCATTAATATTGATTTTTCTCGGGGTATATAATCAAATACCTACTATAGGTATATTCAAATATGAATAAATTTTGATTTAACCTTTAGCCAAAATTTTGAAATAGTTTCTGGATAAAAATACAATATCGCTTACAAATGTTCTAATTTCTTAAAAAGTTTTAATTATCAACTAAGTGCCTTTTCAAGTGAACATACAATGACACAATATAGTACATAGCTTATCTCTTTGATAATAATCTGTGAATACAACAAAGCCTAATACATTTTATCACTTTATAATTTTTATGTAATAATGAATCATAAATACATTATTAGTTAATTTCGAATGATACATAAAAGCTTATCAATTTTCGACAAAAATTTCAAATTTGGAAACATTCGGATTATTTAAGGTTTCTTGGGTAATATTTTATACTTTGAGTTTTTAATTTTAATTCAATATCATTTTGCAGTTCGCTCCTGTATAAAATGATCAAAATCTTTACAATCCCAGTTTTATTATATTATATAATATATTTATATATAATTTTATATTATTATATAATAGAATTAAGTGCAAATCTTCTTTTTTAAATTATACTTATTTTTATTAATGGACAGTCTACTACCATATACTGGTACATTATTCTAACAACAAGTCCATCACTTTATGCAATCCCATAAAGTGATAAAGGTAACAAATAATTCAGGTCATTGCATAAAAACAAATTTGTGAAAATTTCAAAATCCTAAAATCAGACAGACGGACGAACATACGGACGGACATACATAGCTAAATCGATTTATTTTTCGATTCTGAATCGATCCGTACACTTGAGTCTATATCTAAACCCTCCTGCTCTGCATCACAAACGTAATGTCAAATTTGGTATAACCTTTTGACTAATAGTCATATACGGGTATAAAAATACATTAAAACTCTGACTAAAGTGACACCTTAAAAAACACTTGATTGCAATTTTATTGAATTCGTATAAAATGTAAAAGTATTTTTATAATATTTACTTTTTTAATAATTTGTATTCTCCATATTACAATAATTTTAAAATATGAACATATTACATATATTTAATAAGAAATAATAAACGTTAACTATTAAACGATATGATATGAATATGACTAGACAGATTGTAACAAATCTGAAGATACGTACCTTACCTATATTTTTATTCCTTTACTTTAAATGTTCCATTTGTTTTGAGTACAAAATATATAGTCTATTAAGATAACCTTAAAATGAATTCTAAAAATAAATTAATAATATGAATTTATGTATAAAAATGTATATATATAAATTTGTATTTTATTATGCATACATGTATTATGTTACCCGGTACTTACCTGATTTTGGCATACTTTTATACTTCGTTTTTTAGCATTTCCAAATAGACACTTAAATTATTTTTTAATTCCTCTTTATATCTCCTTCTGTATCCCTTTGAAATTTTAAATGAAATTGTCTGGTTGATCAGCAAAAAAAAATCAGCAATCTGTAAATCCTACTCAAAAGATAACTTTTGTCTTTTCTCTTTTTACCTACACGATCTTATTGGAAACGTCGTCGAAATGATTTAACATTTTTATTTATTTTATGACTTGTTAGTTTTATTGAGTTTTTTTTCTTTCTGAATTGAAAAATTATTTATTTATTACTTCGGAATATTGGCAAAATTTTCGAATATATTTTCAATAATATTTTTTGTTTTAAGTATTGTAAAATTTACAGTATTTTGATTTAAATATTTGAGTTTATAACTATATTTTAGATCCGAAATTGAAAAATCACTTTTCAAAATCATCGATAACTTGATTTTGTCCAATTGTACGTTTACTTGCATTCGTTCGTCAATATTAGAATAAAATTTTCTTTTTCATTAGTAGCTTTTAGTTATTTAAACATTCCAAAATAAAAAAAAGTAAAGGTTCTTTCAAAGCCCTCCGTGCTACACAAACCCTTTGCGTATTACAACACTTTTTTGCAAATATTAACATGTTTGCGCCTATTAAAATACATTTGCGCTTATTATTAAAACATTTTTGCGCCTATTAAAATACGTTTGCCCCTACTAAAACACTTTTGCGCCTATTAAAACACTTTTGCGCTCCTAAATTGATAAAATTATTTAAAAGAATGTATAAGTGACTTTATTTAAAATAAGGAATTAGCATCATTATCTACGATATCGAAATTCATTTTTACGATGTCAATAGAGTTGATAGTATTACTCATGACTCATAACTTTATGCATTAATTTGTGAGCATTTTAGTTTGACTTGTGAAAAATATTATATTCTCACCTTAGTCTGACTTATAACAATATTATATGCGCACTTTAGTTTGACTTGGCTGAAATTCTTAACTTTTTTTCCAATTCCTCTGGTTTTATTCGACAAATTGGAAAGGGGAAAAACCTTCCTAATTTAATTTTATCATAATCTAAGATATTTAAAAAAAAAAAAAAATTGGAAGTTTCAATTTGCCATAATTTTCAACAATTGTTTTGATTTAAAAGACAATAAAAATAAACATTTTTATGGATATTAATAAAAATATTGTTAATAATGACTTTTCAATAAATTTTATTGCAATTTTAAGGTGAGGTTTGATATAAAATTATGTTTATAATAAAAACAAATATGAAAATAGTTAAATAGATTTTTTTTTATGGTTGTAAAAATAATATAATTGTTATGTTTTGTTGTTAATGATACAAGTATCTGAATAAAATTACTTGATTTTGAATACATACATATTTAAAATTGGAATCCTAAAATTACTTATTTCTTTTAAGCAAAAGTAATTTTATTTTTATTAAATAGCACTTCTTAGTAAGACATTAAATTCTGAAAAATAAAAATGGGTAAAAAAATGTTTAAAAATTAATCGTGAAAAAAATTATAAAATGATAAAGTTTGTAGGTAGAAGAGTGGCGCCACTGTCAAATTATCATAAAATTTTAAAATTGTTATGGATTTTATGTAAAATACTTTATTTTAGTATCTGATATTATTATTATTATATTTAGTTATTTGGAACTTTGTAAACTCTTCACATTTTAAGTATTTTGTATTATGATTATTATATTATATATAAGTGGATTAATAAAATATTGAATCATCAGTTCTGAAGAATAGCTTATCAATTTTTTAGAATCTTTTGATAAGTTCAAAATCGAAACCTACTTATGACTTGACAGTGGGAAGAAGCACAGACAATTACAAATTATAATTAAGGTATACCTATAATGTAATTGTTATAAATACTTAAATTGTACGAATTACTAAACAAATTTAACTGAAAAATCAAAATTAATTATGCTTCTTATTGACATTTCATTGCAATATGCACCCCCACATTGGAATATCCACTCACGCTCAAAGCCAATCCGAACAAAAGATTATCTATTATTTTTAATTTTATTCCATATACCATTAGCGAAAACTGAAAGGTCTTAAATGATTATGGAAGGTGTTATTATCCCATAACTACATATTTAGGGGTTAATTTTATATTAAAGTATATTAAAGAAGGTTGTGGTTTATATGTTGTTATATTTTTAATTAAAAAATTTTAAAATAATTAGCAAATCCTTTGTATTTAATAACTATATTTAACTTAATTATAAATAATTATAAAATTAATCATTCAATCAACAGTTTTATGACAAATTTTTATTTTTGAAATAAATTATCTACAATTGTATATAGATAATAAATTTTATTACAAAATAGAATAATATATCTATTAATTTTAATTGATTAACTATTTTTGGAATTTTTCATAATACCATCACAATCATATAGTGTGTTAAAAATTAAATATTAATTTCTAAAATCAAAATATATAGTTATAATCTAATTTAGTAAAAAAAGTTTAAAGAGTTTTAGGGAACATTGAGTTATAAATGGTTTAAAAGCATCAAACTGAGCTTGAACTCAAATTTAACTGCAAGATCAGCTGCAGCCTACATAAATAGATTTGTGGTTTGCGGATCACAATAACAAAACAGAAAGTCTAAAAAGTTCTCATCATCTACCAAACTATAGTTATTACATATAGAATAGAAGATCATTATCGATCCAACAAACAGTAAGCATAAAAAAAGGAACAAAAGTTTAAGAAACGGCGCGAAAAGTCAACTTCAAAAACAATTTAAAATTATTGTAATGCTTCAAAAGAAAATCCTAAATAATAGAAACTTTAGGGTTCAGCTTATTCAACGATTTCAAAATGATAGAAATGGAAGTAAACAGGGATACATTGCATCAACAAACTTTTCGAAAATTGGTTTTGATTTTTTGATTAGTGCAGATTTGAACCAAGGACTTATGGTGCAATAGCGCCAAAGTTCAATACCGAGAATACAACTACTATAGATTAGCATCCATTAAGGGTAGATATAACGGATTTTTTTTTGTGGTTTTGCGCACCCATATGTGGCTTTGCGCACCCATATGCGGTTTGGCATTTGACCAACAAAACTCACGACAAGGAAGTAACGCATCCCTTATTTTTTTTTAGAAAAGCAAAGGATTGAAGAAACAATTTTAAATAAAGTTAAAATTTTAGTTTATTTTAGGTATATACTGGTTTGGAACTTGGGTCACTTACAAATGTATACCTTAAGGATTCAAAGTGATTTTACATTTTTGAAATAAGCCTTAGATTTAGTAAAATTTTAAAATCAAATCAACCAACAGTTGAAAATTGAAGCTGGTTCAACTGAAATGAGAACTTCCTGTAATTTATTTCAAAGAAAACTTAACATATATGTTATTAAACATGTTTTCATTTATTGATTATTAAGTTCGCATGAACACTTACTTACATGTGTATAAAACCATAAATTTTATTTCATAATGTCTATTCAAAAGAATTTTTACAAATCCACCTGTTTAGTGAACAAATATACCATATTTTAATTGATTTTTAAACAAAGATTTTATGAGCCCAGCTATTTTATATTCATTGTTGTATAATTTTTTTTTTAAATTTACGATCATTCACTGTGAAACTTATTGAATATATGAATGTATAAGTTTGCATTATGTTTACAAATATTTGCAAAGCAACCTTGAACTTTCATTACAATATTTTATATACCTACGTATATATATAGTTAAACTCATTTTGTTAAACAATAATATATAATAAGTTTAAAAAAATAGCAATTTAGAACATGCATGTGAATGTACAACTCTTTTATAAATGCATATTCCACAGCATTTAGTTTTTGATGTCATTTTCAACGTCACATGGGGTTAACGTAAATGACTGACCGTGGAATCGCATAATAAATTGTTTTTTTTTTCTGATTTCTGAACGCAAAGAAATTTTTATGATTTATTTTTATTATTTATTTACATTTATGTAACGATTTAGTGAAAAATACAAGTGTTTTTTTTGTTTTTTATAAGATTTTGTGAAATATTTCACAAATGTCTAGAAATCAACAAGTTCAATGTATTTTTGTACTTTATAAGTGAGCCTTTAGAATAATTGAGTACATATTTGAGGTCTCGTTACAAAAGTAAATAACGACTATGACTTACAATACCTACACTTAGAATGAATTTTATTGTTAAGGTAAATTTTATTAAAATTTTCGAGAAAAGGCTACAAAAATAATGTTAAAGACCTCCCATCCTCATGTTATTTTAAATAACACTAATTAATTATATCTTCTTAGGTTTTTCTCAGAATAAAAGCCGATGCATTAAAAAAAATAATATTCAAAATCAATGTAGAGCTAAAATTTATTAATCGGTAATAATTCAGGCAAAGTTATAGGTTCAATAAATATAAATGTAGTTTTAAATCTGTAAAAGGTAGTGAAATAGTGGTAGTTATTAGAAATTCTTCCCTAAATTTGTCTTTTCTAAAGAACTACAGTTCGTACAAAAATCATTTTCAACAATGTGCCAAAGAAATGAGAAAACAATTTTCCACATGTACTGCATCAGATCGTTCCTAAATAAACGGGTGGGTGGTACAGAGTTTATAGTGCCAAGTCTTTCATGCGAGCGGCCCGTGTTTGAATCCCAGTGAAAGTGAAAAAAGTTTTGTCTGGTTTTTGACTCGACTCAGCTAGCATTCGCTATTGGGTTCAAATTAATGGTTTAATTAATAATTAATAATTGTATATCTTTAATAAAAAATACATTAATATAACAATATAAACAACTAATTTAATTTAATTTAATAATATAACTCACAGATATAGAAATCACTTATAATCCAATATAAAATATACATAATACGAGTATAAATAGAATTGTGTCTATATTAAAAATCTAAGACTTTTCTACATGTTATAAGGTATAGTACTATCTCATGTTTAAATTGTATGTATGGAATTCATTAAGATCAATTCTAATAACAAGAATATAATGTGACCACCCTGTTCCAACATTTACCTTTGGCATAAACAAGCTTATTAGCCTAACAGTTAGAATTTAAAAAAAACTTCAAACCGTTTTGAACTTCATTAAGAAGAAAAATGTGATCAATTGCTTTCAATTATTATATTGCTTATAAGTTATGTGGTAATCTTTGGTGGTAATCGGTTTGAATTGCCTTTAAAAATTAAAACTGACACTTTCTCATATTATCAATTAGAAATATGTATTTAAAAGATAAACCAAAATAGTTTTTAAAATCAATAATGAACTTTTATTAAAATAACTGCATTAATATTAGAATTTCAACTTTTACTTGAAATGAAATAATTTTAGTTTTAACTTTTGTTGCTAATTTAAAAAAAAAATAATATTAACAAATTGGCGCCTCAAAAGTCATATTTTACATATTTGTAAAACACTAAATATACAAAAATTCTATAAAAACGTGAAAACTTTCATCTAAAATTGTGTAATTTCTATGTAAATTTAAAATGATTCATTTAAACTAATATTTGCGGTTTAAATTTTCATATATTTAAAAATCTGATAATAATAAATAATAATTTTGGTATGTGGTTTAAATTTGTATTAAAAGTTAATAGATTTATCTTTTCATAAATTTAAATAAATTAATTTTAATTAAAAAGTGGTCTTAGTATTATGCTAAAAAAAATGTGCATTATTAAATTAAATTATGGCTTTAATAAGAAAATCAAATCATTTAAGCGTTTACAATTTCAATATTTATTCCACCAAGTACTACCTGTGTTTATTCCTAATAAACATACCAGTTTTATGAAAGATCTGATTTCCAGGGGTTTTTGAATGTTATATATGAATTTACTTTTTCAGACTGCTTCACCAGTAAACGGCATCCAAACGGTTTCCAAAATGGAGTTAACTTAGATCCTACGTGTGCTAATTCCTAAATTATAAAAAAAAATCTATAAGTCCCGTTTTTTTTTAAAACATCCGAGAAACTAAAAATATCACATATAATATTAAGTTTTTTGCTTGTTTTTACCTCCTCTATCAAACAGTGAGAGAATGTTTTTATTCGAGAAATACTATAATACATTTTAATTCTGTCTATTTTCGATTCTGACGTCTAGACCTTCGTAAAATTAAAATTATCAACATTGTTTGCGTTCACATTTCTAATTGCAAAACAAGAACTCAGTTTCTTTTTTTCAACTTCTATTAAAATCATGTATATAGTTTTCCACGCTATGTTCTTATCGAAGCTCTTATCACTTATCGCAGCTCCACCATAAACGCACCCTTACGCAGTTTTTTCAAAAATTTATTCTTCGTATTCGTTATTACTCGCATCACTTATTAAATAAAATTGTGGCCAAATAGAGTCGCTTTGTTATTTGATTAAAAAAAATTTAAAATAGATTTAAGGGTATGTTAAACATGTCAAACTTGAATTATGTCAAATTATCAACATGACTAAAACTAGAACATAGAACGCTTCTCTGTTTTATGTTGCTCAGCATTTGTTAAATTCAAACTGTATTTAAATTATACATATATAATGTACATATATAATAATATATAATCGATCTTGTAATAATGATATGTAAAAAAACATAAAACATACTTAAAATGTAATTTGGTAATCTGTATTTAATGTCACAAACCTTATAACTTCAAATTAAAAAATTATTTAGCACCCACATCAATTAGAAAATAGTGATCCAAATTTTGATAATTTTAAAACCTAAAATCTGTCATGTTGTATATATACATATATATATTTACCTAATTAATGTTTTTTTTTTTAAATAACCTTTTATTAGTACCTAGTAACTGTAAAAAACAAACATTAAAGTTACACAACATATAAGTATTTTATAATGTACAGTTATATATATATATATTATAGGTACTCAAATTGTTTTTAATTTCCGGTGATTCTTTTTTTTAAATGATTCAAAATTTTTTGTAAATAACGGTTAAATATTTTGAATGTTTGTTTACTTTTTTTTCTATAATTAGTTTGTTAACAAAATCACAGTATGAATTAATTATTATTATAATTAATGTTCTATTTTTTTTTTATTTAATTTTTTTAGATACCCATGGACGAGTTTAAAAAATTTAACAATATCTCAACATTAGAAGAATTTTATCAAATGTTTGGAGATGGAGAGGAACAACAGACTGATTTGCCATATGACTCTTTAAGTAAGTAATTAAAATTAAATAAATTTTATTATTAAGAACAGTTAGACATTATAAGTAAATAAAATTGATGATCCTGTCAGTAGTTTCAAACATCTTAACAATCTGAATAATTGCTCTATATTTTTCAAATGAGGGGTTCTTTAACCGAACTTGAACCTTAGCATTTAAAACTAACGTTTTAATTATTTAATTTTCAATTAATGAATTTCGGAAATTATTATCTATATAAACAATGGGGGGGATCAAACATATTTTATCCATGAATATAAGAATTTCTATAGAATTTTACGTGTTTAAGTACACGTAAGTATAATTAAAATATTCTAATTTTAAATATACCTTAAATTTTTTTAAACTATTGGGTATATATAGTTACAATAATATACAATTACACGTGAATAGAATAAATATGTATGTTTTATAGAATTTAAAAAGATAATTAAAGTTACTCAAGCATTAACTGTTTACATATTAAATATTACGTCTTTTGTGATTCAATTTTATAGATTTAAAACTTTTATTATAAATTTTATTCGATAACATTTTTAATTTAATTATCACTCCATATAGGTTTGGTCAGTAAAAAAATTTTTTTTTTTAATTAATAATAAAAGAATTTGGCTTGAGTAATTTTTTATAATATTTGCTTTGCTTTTATTTTATTTAATCTGAAAAATGTGTTATACAATGTGTTAAAAAATATTTTGTCTTTTAGATTATAAACCACTTGATCAAAAAATTTTATTGAAATGATGAATCTATGGTAAAATTAGCGAATACAAATCATGTGATTTAAAAATAAAAAAACTGGTTTAATCTACAAGAACAAAATCAATTCCAGATTTAGCATTTGTTGTTATCGGTCCCGAACTGTTATAAATTCTATATAAGCAATATAGCTTTAAATTTAAAAAAATTAATACTGTTAATTAATTCAAAATATTACGATCTTAAATATTCAAAAAGAACTTTTAAACAAACTTTTTAATAATTCTGGTAAAATTTGTTATGTACTTTATGTATATACATGCTCTTGTAGATTTCAATAATTTGAGCGCTATTAGAAAATATTTTTAATTGGAATGAGATATTAAATAATATATTACGTCACATTATGGTTTATTTTAACCGATCTATCCTAAAACCATCTCTATTTACATTCTTCAAACAGTCCCATAAAGATAATATAATTTGTGAAATTTTTTCATAAAATATTCTAAGAAACAGAATATCCAAATTAAAATAAGAATCAAAATTAAAAACATTATTAAAAAAATTTTGAAGGAATCTGATAGTACACATTCTTATACTTCGTTCGTTAAAACTTCCACGGGAGCGATAAGACTAACAACAACAAATTTCACCTGACCGCACAACTAAAATACCAAAAATAAGTCAAGTTTATGTAATATTTAAGCTGGAATTGAGAAGCACATGAATAATAATAGTTAACCTATATCTTCTTACATTTTCTTCTACCAATTTTTTTTTTTTGCAAGTACCTCTACGTGCTAACTGTTCACTATTATAAGCTAAACAGCCTGACTATATGTGTGCATATCGGAACAGGGGGAAATACATTCATATATTAGAACTGATCAAATGAATTCCACATACAATTTAAACATGACATAGTACTACACCTTATATAAGATGTAGAAATGTCTTAGATTTTCAATAGATACAGTTCTATTTTGTTCAGATTGTAATAATTTTGTATTTGAATTATATGGTATTCTTTATCTGTGAGTTATATTATTTAAATGAATTATTTTTTTACATTTTGTATTTGTTTATATTGTTATATTTATGTATTTTGGCAAATGGTAGCTGAGTCGAGTCGAAAACCAGAAACGTCTTTTACCTTTCACACCCCGGGATTCGAACCCGGGCCTTTCGCATGAAACTAACTACTCTGCCGGCACTCTAACTACTCTGCCACCCATCCGTTAACCCTATACTTCTTCACAATAGTAAGTCGAACTCCATAAAAAACACATATATAGAGGTAGCCATTAAACCCTTTGAAAATTTTTTTTTACAGAAAGGACAAGACTATAATTATAAGCCTAGGAATTAGGATAGTGACAAATAAGCTCAAAACATAATGTTATTTTGCTGCATCCTATTTCATAGATATCAATAATAATAATAAATAGTACCTATTAAAATTTATCTCATGAGAGTTCTTTTGATTCTTCTCCTGTTTAACTTTAATTTAGATTTTGCATACTAATGTCAACTTTTAAATTCCCTTGCAATAAAATCTTGTAAAAATTCGTATAACAGTTTATTTTATTTGTATAACAGATATTTATTATATGTTCTACTTTGCTTAATCAACGTTTTTTGAAATTTTAAAGATAAATCTGAAATCTTAAAGACATTTTTTGAATATTTTCACTTTTATTGTTTTAATATTTACTTGTTCTTGCAATTTTTTTCAATTTGATTAATTGTGGCTTTTTTTCGAAATATATATACATCTATATTTCATATCAGAACTTACATTGTCTCAGATAATTATATAGATAATTATAAATGTAATAATATGTATTAAAAAAATGAACCAGACAATTGACTCATAAATTTTATAATTGTTTGCAATTGACAACCACTTTTAAATTTAATATAAAAAAACAATTCTATGGTTATAAACTAAAACTACCGGGAAATTATAAAAAAAAATATACTATCTAACAAGCTGAGCACGTAAATATTTGAAGAGTGCAGGCAAATAACAATCAATGTCAATTTTTTTCGAAAATGCAATATGAGTATCATTGGAAAGGCAAAAATGAGATCTTTCGTTCTATCAACAATAAATAATGTAAAACCAAACGAGATCAAAGTTTTGGCCGGTTCAAAATTTTCTGTACGCGGAAAGAACAATCAATGTCACAGTTTTAATGGAAAAAACAATCAATGTCAGTTTCTTTTTAATATGGCAAATTTTGAATTGTTTTTATTGACTTGACTTGACTATTACAATAAAAATAAAAAAAAAAAAATAAAAATGTTCTAACGGGAATTTAAAATAACATTTCCCGTTCGAGGCCATATAGTTACATGGAATGTGACAAAAATATGGGATTAATAAAACAAAATCATAAAATAGAATTGCCTGATGAATGGAACGATCATGTTAAATCTTCACAGGTCAAACCCTCGCCCTTTGTCATTATTAAAAGTAAATAAGATATTTTCAAAAACTGGGGCAGTTATTTGGAAAATAATCATTATAAAAAAAAATCTCCATTTGCAACGAGGCCAATTTCTGAAATCTACATAACAAAGGAACACAGTCGGACACTCCAATTAAGA
The DNA here is from genome assembly GCA_963082915.1 of Dolichopus griseipennis. Classification (NCBI taxonomy): domain Eukaryota; kingdom Metazoa; phylum Arthropoda; class Insecta; order Diptera; family Dolichopodidae; genus Dolichopus; species Dolichopus griseipennis. Next base: position 365,749,151 of record OY720441.1, read on the forward strand.
AACACATATAACGGCCCATGGAATTCGTACATAATCAGATATAAAAATACTGGTAACAGTTCACAAAATTTAAAGCCTTCTTACACTAGCCTAATTCCACTTTCATCTGGAAAATATAATGATTTAATGGTACTTAAAGAATTTTGCAGAGACGAAGCGCAGCGGTTTTTTGAAGCACTGCCGCATTCGAATCAAGTTTCGGACACAGACGATAATAATTAAGCAAATCCATACGTTTTGACGTTATAAAAATTTAAACTTAATGAATTACTTAATTTGAACTATTTATGTTTTTATTTTTTATTAAATTATTTTTTGTTTGATTATTTTTTCCTAAATTTTTAATATTTGATTGTTTTTTCGTACAAAACTGAATTTTTTTGAAACTAAGTTTTTTTTTTTGTAAATAAAATAAGAAAATATTAAATTATTTTAATTTTTTTGTATTGTATTTCTTTAAGAATAGGATAAACATTAATTATGAAGCTTGTTTACAGACACTTTCAGAACATTTTTATACGCAAGAAGTCTTTGAAAATATTAATTGAATTTTCTCAATTTCTAAAAAAAGTGACGTTGATTGTTATTTGCCTGCACTCTTCATTTATATTTATACGCATATAAATTATTCAATATAAAATTTAATATGTATAGAAATAAAAAAAAAAATTTATTTAACCTGAATTGTATTTTGAATAGTTATTGTTTTAATAAAATTATGATATTTGTGTCATTGAAAATTTAATATTGACACCACAAAACTGAATATTAATGAAAAGCAATGTTTTGACGTAATTTAATTGTAATTTATTGTTAACCACCTTTTAGGGATTCCCTAAATATTAATTATTTTTTTTTTTATAGTTATAATTCTAGAATAATTTTTAATGAGAATATTGAGGTCATATTATATATTATTTATGTAATATTTAATTAATAAACGGTCTTAAAATCTAGAACTTATAAAACTGTTGTAACTTTTCAATAAATTTAGGAATTAATAGTAATATAAATAAATAATAAATATTTAATTAATTATAATAATAAATTATTAAAAAGCTATTCAACAATATTTTATGTTTAAATAATTTATATTGAAGAAGTGTAATAAAAATAAATAATTTTTTTAAAACTCAATATACAATACATTATCAAACGATTTCAATTTTCCATATCAAAACTTCTGCCCAAGTGCGCAGTGGTTAAAGTGGCGGATTTTCAAATGATAAATTTCGGGTTCAAATCCTGGTCAGATCATATTTAATAAAAAAATATAATTTATAATTGATATTGTAATAGTTTACACCATAATAACTAGCTTATTGATTAACTCAATTCCACTAAATAATCAAATAGAAATATATAAAATATGATAATAACCAAATATTTTTTTTTATCTTTTCAGCCGAGTTGGGAACAAATTTGGGTAGAAGTAAGTATTTTAATTTTTATAATATATATTTATATATAAGAGCGTAATAAAAGCAGTGTTATTGGCCTCTATTATGACAGTCAACTATCAACTTCATAGTTGAAAAGTATCAATCAATTTCTTGAAATGGTATTTTGAAACGTAACTTTTCAACTATATAGAAAAAATTGTGAATTCATTTATCAATTATCAACCATCAACTCAAAATTACTATTGCAATATACAATCTAGTTGTTCGTTGTTAATTATTACTAGGGCAAATAAAAATATGCTCTAAAAAATCAGTTTTAAGCGCTAAAAATATGCTCTAAAAAATCTATTTTAAGCATTTAAAATATGCTCTGTGAAAAGGATATCAAATACATAAAACAAGATCAATTACTTAGAAATCTTCAAATAAAATAAGTATTAATAATGTTAGACTAGTAACACCATCTTCAAAAGTTGTTTAAATTTAATTTTAGTAAAAAAGCAGATAGTTTTTTACTTTTTATATGTATTATTTTTATTATAATTTTTTATTTTAAAATTAAATTTAACGAAATAAAATAAAATTAATTCATAAAACTAATATTAAAAAAAGATAAATTAGAGAGTAGAAGTTAAAATTAAATTAAATAAATAAACATAAATTAAGTAAACATTAATTAAATAAACATAAATTAAAATAAAAATTAATCCAACTAACGAAAATCTTACATCTAGGAAAATTAAAAACTAAGCTTAACTGAAATTTTTGTTGCAATATATCACAATCATTTCACTTAAATTTTTAAATAAGAAATTCTTTTAGTTCGATTGTAGGACGCTTTTGTACATTTAAAATATCCTTTCTACATTAACTGTGTTAACTGGTGTGAATTTAAATGCAATAGTTTCGTTTGTCGTGTAATTTATCGTAGCATTTTGTATCGCTTTACCAGTCAAAGCTGCAGATATAGTTTTTAATCAAGTTGAAAGTTTCTGAATCAAGTTGAAATGAATAATATAATAAATATGTATATGAACATGCATACATAGAGATTTCTTTAAATACCTAATACCTACTTGTTTATTTTAAAGAATGATATTTTAAATAAATAAATATCTAAATAGTAACATCAATTTTTATGTTTTTTTATGGAAAATATTTTAAATGCAGAAAAATTAAAAAAATTATGATCTTTTGAACGAAAATTGTCAAAATAAACCAAAATATGCTCTTAAAAGTTAAAATATGCAAAATATGCTCTAACAAGTGAAATATGCAAACATATGCCCTAACAAATCTAGCTTAAAATTCATAATTTTTGTTGAAACGAATTACTATCATGTTCATTTATCGATAAGACATAAGGAAAAAAAGATGCTAATGCATATTTTTATTTGCCCTAATTATTACATTAATGAGAAAATTTTGGTTGTTAGATTTGAAAAAAAACTTTTTGAGCAGAAAAAATTCAAATTAAATGAAACAAAATAATAAAAAAATTTATATTTAACTTAAAATTAAAAGTTAGAAACATTTAATATTTCTAAGGTCGAAAGTACAAAAGGATTCGATTAATCTCAAATATTTCTAAGTTATGTTTATTTACTTTGTGGATTCTTCTTTTGAGTCAGTATCCAAATACCAATAAATTGATGCTTTTATTCTTTTATATTTTTTAATTTAATTCAAACAATACAAATAACACAAGGTAGGTAAATAAAATTTTATTTTAAAATTTTACAAATGTCAAAATAATTAGTACAATAGAAATTCACAATAGAAAATTATTTATAAATATTCACAATGAAAAAATTTTTTTTTCAATTACATTTCACAATACTAATTTTTTTGATAGTTAATAAAAGTTTTTTTTAACTCCCAACTAGTTGATAATTGACTGTCATAATAGAGGCCATTATTAAAGTATCAAAATATTAAAGTTAGTAATTAACCAATTTTAAAATTGAGCATCCTTGTTACTTTTAGTAGATTTAAATTAAATTATAACTTCAAAAGTTCTGATATTTTGAATATAAATTTTTTAAAATAGCATCTTTCGAAACTAAATTTTATAAATTTGAATGTTTCCCTTTCTTGAAGTTTTCTTTTATATATTTCAGTATATAAAAAGACTCAAGACATTCTCAATAAACAATATTGACATTTTTTAACAGGCGTTGATTCAGTTCTACGTCAGTTAAAAATATCAATTAACAGATTCTTAAACATTTTTCTTTATTTATCTGAAAGTTTTTATGTTAATTTCTTTGTTTGAGAGAAAACTGGGGTAATAACCTGAATATTTGTGTATATAACAGTTTAAGTTTATTTTTAAGTTTAAAATTTTTACCGGAAATGACAAAAAAAAAAAAAAAACACAAAGAAATTTATAAAAATTTGTATAGAAATCTTTAATTAAATTTTTCTTCAATATAATTAACTCACCAAAATAATAATATAAAAATAATACAATTTATATTAAATTTATTTAAATATTTTTCAAAAGGTTCCGTTCTAATTCCTCCAAAAGCTAAATGTGAACCAAGAGATACTGTAGTCGATATAGTTCCGCCAGGAAATGGACCCACACAACGTATATATTTTCCAGGATGTGTAATTGCTAAAAGATGTAGTGGATGCTGTAGTCCAAAAGAATTAATGTCATGTCAACCTGATTCAGTATCATACATAAATTATGCAGTTAGTATATACTTTACATATTTTAATTTATTTGTTTTTTAATTTAAATCTTTATTTAAATTTTTCCAGATTGTTGTTAGTGATTATGATCCAAAAAGTGGACATACGAAAATAAGACCGAAAAGAGAAATTTTTTCACTTGAACAACACGATTCATGCTCATGCAAATGTACAGTAAAGGAAGAGGTATGATATTAAAAGTGTCTTGCATACATGCTTATTTCATTTCGCTTTCTTTCTTTAACTTTAATAAAAACTTAAAATAAAAATTTTTGAGAAATATATAAATTTTTTTTTATAGGATTGTATTCCTGGCCAATCATATGATCCACATAATTGCCGATGCGTATGTTCTAACGTTGAAGCAAAAGAAAAATGTGAAAGGGTAAGAAAACCTTAAATATTTAAATAATAATTATATAATTATATGATCAAATATTATTTACAAAAAAATTTATATTTATATTTTTTTTTTTTTTCAGAATAATGATAAAATTTGGGTTCCGCAAAATTGCACTTGCAGATGTCGAAATCAAGCTATTTGTACATCTGGTACAGTTTTTGATGAAAATACTTGTGCATGTAGTGCGGTATGTATATATATTTCTTTTTTAAGAAAATCTTAAAGAATATTTCGATTTGATATGAATGATTTCTATTTCTATCTAAAAAAAAAAATAAAAGAAAAAATTAGGCTTTAAAATTTTTAATTTTTCTACTTGGAACTTTTTGTTTTATTTTATTTTTTTTTTTATTTTCTATATTTGAAATTATTTTGGGTTTTTTATTTCTTATCATTATTTCATTTTTGTTTTTTTTTTTAAATTTCATTATTTTTTTTTTATTTTTACAAAAAATTTTTATTTAATTTTTTGAGTATTTCACGAAAGCATTTTCAAAATTAAAAAAAAAAAACCTGAAGTGACATATTTAACTGTTTACATATATAACTGTTTACCGTTATGACATAACTGAAGTGACATATAAATATAGAGAAAAAAAATCCTTTTTGACGGTAGATTGGCCGTGTTTCCATTAGTCATTGTTAATACAATTTTTTTTGTATTCTACTTTTTCATTGTTTCATTCCAGATATATCATACACGCATATACAAACACATACACCATAAAGATAAAATATCTAACATGTACACACATATACACCATTCATTAAACAGGTAAAATACGGAAATTATTTTGCAAATTTAAATTTGTTTAAAAAATAAAAATAACAAATTATGTTATTCTCGGCTTTGTTTTCTACAGGAAGTTTAAAATTCAAAATTTTTTTTTTATATTTTAATTTCTTTTATTTTGCTGGAATCTTTTAATTAACAAAATTCTAAAATTAATCTTCTATTTCTTCAATAGTATAAGTAAACGGAACTTGTATGTTGAATGTTATTAACTTACTAACTCCGCCAAGTAAAACGGAACTGTGGAACGGAACATTAAAATTTAAAAAGTTCCAAATGAATTCCAAAAATTATTAAGTTTGCGGAATTGATGCTTTTTTGGCAGCAAGAAACTTTAAAAAAAATTTTTTGACAATTTGATCCATACATTAATTTGGAAGTGCTTTCAATTCATTATTAGTATTTAATTTTTCTATTTTTATTTTTTTGCGAGTTTGTTTTAAAATTTTTTTGTAGTTATAATTTAAATATCATATTATCATAAATCATTATCCAAAATAATTTTTTTTGTATTTGTTATTTTGTTTTTTTTTTTTGAAAGAATGTCTTATTTTACACTTTACATGATTTTTTTTTTTTTTTATTTAATTGTAGATTGGAGACTTAGAATAACTTTTTATAGGATAGAATTATTGTGAAATTATGCACATAAAATTTAATTTAAAAAAAGAATACAATACAATGCATTATATCATAATTTAAAACATATTTTTATTTCTAATAATTATTATTTATATATATATATTGTTATTTAAACTTAATTAAAAAAAAAAATAATAATTTCTGCCATGTGTGAGTATTGTTTTTCTGAATTTTTTTTTTTTTTTATTCTTTTTTAAAATAATTTAAAATATGCTTTATTTGGTCTAATGTATTAATTCTATCTTCTTTTTAAATTAATATTTCTTTTTAGTATCTAATGTAAAAAAAAAAAATTATTAACCAAATTATTATGAGAGTGGATTTTTATGAATATGAAGTAATTAGTTAAGGACATTTACTTTTAAAAGGATCAACAATCCTTTGATTCATAAAGAAATATTTTAATTTTTTTTTATACTAACATTTGCATGAAAATTAACTGTCTTACTTAAAATTTATTTTAATATTCTTGTACAGACTATTTAAATGTAGGTAAAATTTAATTTAATATGAATAAATTTATATTAATTTTTTTAAATTATATAACCCCCACTTTATTTTTTTTATGAGATATATAAATTATAGAATTTAATTCATCCCATTAATTCATATATTTTATGTAGTATTTTTAACATTACTTTAATTTCTAATATTTAATTTATTTAAAACATTTTTTCACCCTTTTAACACCTAATTTATAATTTATTTGCACTTCTTTTATAATTTTATTCTTCCCCACTTTGCTTTAAACCTTAGAAATTGTAATCTTTTTCCTATTCCTAAGTACTTGGAACAATATATTAATTGTAATTTCGTTAAATGTTGCACAAAATACACAAAACACATACAAATTTAAATTAATATGATGATTGGTTTGATTTTGAAACGCTCCACTACTGTTAAAAAATGGCCAAAGCAAAAAATCCATTCAAAAATACAATATAAATTATAAAAAGACAATAAAGAATAAGACAACAGATCAGATAATAAAAGGAATTGAAAGTTTAAAGATAATTTTCGAAAAGTTTAAAAAATTATTTAATAATAATAAAAAATAAGATCGAAAATTGTATTAACATAAATTTTAAAAGATTATACGAAGTTTCCAAAAAGTTCCGAATCGGTGTTTATGAAAATTAATGAACCGAACTTTTTATTGCCATTTATCCGGGTATTTTTCAAATTTTCAAAATTTTTATTTATCTGACGGCTTACGTAATTGTTGTTAATTTTTTGCTGCTAATGACACATTGTTGCAGTGTTTGTAATTCACTCTTCTAAATTCTTAATTTTTGTTGACAAAAATGTATCATGGTGACATCAAACTCAATGACATTTTCATCAACAATTTTGTTTCAGAAACATTTATTTTGTGATATCAATCATTATAAATGACCTTTTGATCATTTTTTTTGTTTTTTTTTGTTTGACAACTTTGGATCATTTTTTTTGTTTGAAGACAGTTAAAAATAGAAGATATTTACAATTATTACAATTTTTATTGATCAAGTTTTATAATTATACAAATTATCTTTGATTAATTTGATGCTCGTCTTCTCTTCTCACAACAATGACAAACACTTCATGTTACATTACGATCAGAATTGAAAACAAAATACATTGTATAGACACAAATGTGTAGATACAACATGTTTTCCCAAAGACTTTAAAAAATATAAAATTTATTTATAGTCTTTGGTTCAACTGTGTATATCGGTTTATAGATTTTTTGATAAATTTCCGATGTCACCCTAAATCAATTATCAATCATCATACAAATTTAATATTTCGCCGTTTAATTTTAATTCGCAGTAATATTTTGCAGTAATAAATTTCAATTGACTGAAAAAATTATTGCCAATATTAAAAATTAAATAATATTAAATAATTTCTATTAAAAATTTTTTTTTAATTTTTTCAGAATCGACGTAACCGAATAGTTAGCCCTATTCTAGTGGATCCTGCAACAAATACACAATATACTGTAGGTGGTTAAAAAAAAAAATCACATACAAAAAATATATGTATATTGTCTTATGAAATTTAAAAAAATAAAATTAAATAAATGATTTAAATAAAATTTAATAATTAAAAATTATTTAATAAAACACATATTAAAATAGTTAATGATTCAAAATAATATGGCTAAAGATTGTGAATAGAAATAAATTTTGGGGATATTCAAATAAATTTGTATATTTAATTTCAAAAAAAAAAACATTGTAACTATTCAAACAAAATGGACAATTATATTAATACATCACAATAAATATTTATAAATTGTTAAATTGAAGTATAAACTATTAAAATGTGGAAAAGAAGATTCACTATCAAATATGTACTGTAATGTGTAATCTTAGAATTACAAAAAAAAAATGATTGAATCATGATTAAAATTCGTAAAGTTTGTGCGTTAAAATGAATATCCCTACTATCTTTAAATGCTGTACTTATTCCCAAAATGTTAAATAAATTAAAAATAATTTTTAAAAATATTTAATTGGTTAGATGTTCCACAACAAATAAAAGAATAAAAAATATATTTAAAACAATTATAAAAATGAAATTCATGAAATCAATTTTTATAAAACGCTAAATTTAAAATTTTTGGTATATTCTGTGTTGAATATGTGTGGAGTATTTCATAACCGTATTGTTTTCAATCTTTATTTTTAAAATAAGAAAATTTTAGGTTTTCGATAAACAAAAGTGCCGAATTGCATTACATTTAGACAATGGAAAGATGATGTAGTGCTATTGTAAAAACGTCCTCATTTTCTTTGAATTTTTGAGCAAAATTAAGTTCATTCTCAAATTTTAAACGATGCGACCATTTCTAAAAAAATATTAAACATGTTGTTACGTAAAACTGTTTTTCTCATATATTCCATAAATTTCCTAAATTTAATTAAAATATATGTTTAACAGTATAGCTTATTCAATTAAAAGAATTCAAAGGACACAACTAATATTTTATTTCAAGTAAGATGTGATGATATTTCACAAAATTTTAAGAATAGTTAAACCGCATATTATCTCTTCATTATAGCATTAAATTACTGTACTGCATTCAAATAATGAATGAATATTTGAATTTTCAAGAATGAGTTAATCGTAAAGAATCTAGGACATAATCAAGCTATTTTGAGCTGATATAAGAATGATAATATTATTTTTCGTGCATACATTTACATTTTATTTAAAAAGTTTGTTTATTTATATTTATTTGTTGTGGAGCTTTATTTAAATATTTAATAGTTAACATATATAAGTCAAATTAATAAAACATTTCAAAATAAAAATAGTGAAAAAAATCATATAAAAGATATTAAATTATAGTTAAAATTTTAATTAAATTTATATATCATATGAGAGTTATAGTCATTTATAACTTATAATTAAAATTCATACAAAATTTCATTCATTAAATTTACATTATAATTAATCTTTTCATAACGTAAAAAAAAAGTTGTTTAGAAAAGTAAAATATATAGATATAAAGGTTATTAATTTTACATTCCGTTATAACAATAGAAGTTATAAATTTTAATAAATAACAAAATAATTTCATATTAAACTACATATATAATAATTCTATACTAAAAAACAGTTTACCTTTCACCTTAACTTTGAAAATATAAATAATTAAAAAATTAATTAGATATACATATGTATTAATTTGTGATATTACAATTTTGATTACCTTTGCGTTGCACATTCAACAGATACGCACAAATTAAAGTTGTCTTGTCTAGCTCGCCTTTAATAAAACTCATAGAACCCCAAATCTAATTATAGAATCATTTATAATAGCAAAATTGTCATAAACTATTATAGAATTATAGAAACTATTTAGTTGAGAAATTTTGTATAAATTAAAAGAAAAAGTTTTGCTCTTGAATCCAACCACAATATTATTTTTGATTTAATTAAATATAATTAATTATAATTTAGAAAATAAGATCAAATCATATTTTTTTTTTCATATTTAATTAAAATGAATATAAAAAACAATTAACTTTAATTTTAAAAATTTTCGTAGAAAAAAAATAAAAACAAATTTTAAGCTTGCATCGGCTTGGATTCCTAAATAAGAGAGTACATAAAAAATAAAAGCCATAAACATTTAAATTAAATAATATAACTTTTATTTTAATGGAAAAGCTATTTAATAAGTGTACATGTACTACTTATGTATGTTGTATGTACTTTAAAAAAATTATAAGAAAAAAAAAAGTTATTTTACTAAAAATTGAAATTCATAAAATTGTTTTGAAGTAAATTATCATCGTAAGACTTTTTACTAATAGAAAAACTTATGTAATAAAAAAAAAATAAAAAAAAAAAATTACAGTGAACTGATCAGGAAATAAATCACAAATCGTTAAACTATATTTGTATAAATTTAAAAAATTAATAATTATTTATTTGTTAAGTTTTCAAAAAACTCTAATAAGAAATAAATATTATAAATAATATAATTAAAAAAATTATATTAACATCACTTTAAAATTAATGAAAATAAATCGTATTTTAAAAATCAAAAAATTTGTTATTTTTTTATAAAACAGCATCAGAAATCTTAAGCTTTAAAAAAAAAAAAAATAAAAACATATTTGGGTTTTTATTTGGGTTTGACAGTGTATATTTTTCAATTCATGGCAAATACATTTTAAATGTGTAAATTAATTCAAAGAAGACTATAATGATCCTGCTCTTCATTAGTTTATTAACGTATTATAAGATGTTGATAGTTTATTAACATATTATAAGACGACCTACAATTTAAACATTTTGCAACAACTCTTTACTTACATTGTCAAATCAAATGAAGATCCAATAATTAACAAATGAAATAAAATGTTAAACAACAACTGTTTTATTACAACATTGTTTTGTACATTAATAATTACAAAATATAAAGGTACAAAAATATTTTTAAAGAATTCCTTAAAAATATAAAAATTAAAATAAGGTAATGTTTAAATCATATAAGTAAAACTAGATTTATATTATTAATAAGCACTTATAATCTAGTTAAAAAAATGGAATTTTGTTTTTAATTTTAAAATAATCTTAAAAGCCTTTTTAAGGGAGTCTTTCTTTTTACTTTACTGTTTTCATTTTTCTTTTTTGATTTTAACTTCTGAACATCTTTTGATTTATTATCTTCCGAAATATCTGTCTTAGTTTCTTTGAATTCGAGTAAAAGATTACGTCTAATAGACGATTTTCTAATTGAATGTTCATATATTACAAGCGCAAATTCAATTTGATTGTTATCTAATCGAATACGATATGAAATTTTCAATTTTACTGCTCGTTCACCATACGAACTTCTCGGGGAAATATGACTATTAAATATTGTACTTGAATTGGTACCTGATTGACTTTCAAAATCAATTCCTGTTGATGGCGATTGAATTCCCCGATATTTTGAACAATTCAATGGTATTAAATTTCCGACTGCTTCTATATAATACAAATCACTGTGGTTAGAATTTGTTTGGTTTAATTTCAAATTACTAGTTAGTTGAGCAGATGATTCCACTTCATCATTACTGCTCATATTATATTCGAGTTCTTCAGAAATGGCACTTAAATTACTTTTGATCACTTTTGAAATATCTTTTTTTTTAAAAATAAATTCCGAAATTTTGTACTTTTTAATTTTTTTAATGGAGGTTCTTCTGAATTTCTTAAAGGACTTGAAGGTGGTGTAACATCAATAATTTTAGCTAATCCCAAATCTTTTAAATCTTCTTCTTCACTATCGGATTCCGAAAGAAATTTTCTTCCCTGATTAAGTGGCGGCAGCTCTACTATTTTGATTTTATTTTGTTCTGGTGTACAGTCATTTGAACAATTCAATTGAGTATTGTTTGAAATTTCAGTTGACTCTTCCAAAAGGTTTCTCCTAAAGAATAATTTAAAAATATGTATCTAATTTGTAAAAATTTTAAAATAAAATTACGTTTCGAAATGCGAAGAAAAAACTTCGAAAGGTTCCACAGATTCCCAGTTATTAAACTGTTGGCCAAAGTCTTGTGAGAGTTGATATCTGCAATTATTATTTACAAGTAATATGGATCAACAGATTCAATTACAAATATGTAAACTAACCTAATAAAGTTTTTTATCTTTTCCTTTCCACGGATTGTTCTTCCGAACCATTCTAGGACAGCATTATTTGCTAAAAAGTATTGAAGATGACCAGCATTATCAGTCCATAAACTATTAAATTCTTTAAATACGTTTTGTGGTTCCATTATTTTGAATAGTAAAATTATATACCATTGCGCATAAGAATAAAGTTCAAATGCGCATTTAACAGTTTAATTATAAGAGTGGCTTAAACTGAATTAATATATTTTATATTATTTCCCTTACTAAATAAATTTTCTGAAATTGAAAGTCCCAAATTTTTCTTTAATTCTTCTTTGTTTATAAAATATTTTTATTTTTAAAACTAAATGCTTCACTTTTACTATTTGTTTAAAATTTATAACTCTTACTACACGTAAAGTAAATCTAGCTGAACATCTGATCTCATTATTTTTTATCCTATGATATTTAATAACAAATAAATTTCAGAGAATATTATTTAGACTATTTCAGAGAATATAATTTAATTAATTTGCTTTTTTTTTCTTAGCAATAATATTTTAAATTTACAATCAATTTATAATTAAACAAATATAAATTGACAAACTTCATTTAACAATTAAATCTTTTAATTAGAATTTAATTGATTTGAATCAACTAGTTGGTAGATATTTAACTGGTATATGTACTAAATTTCAAAATCAAAGATTGATAAGACAAGTAGAATGACGTTTCTAAAAATTTAGAACTTATTTAGAATTTTTGTTCTAATTTATATTTAATATTATTGATAAAAATTAATCATCTTAAAGTAATTTAATGAAAAAACAAAAATTATTTTTAAATTAAATATGAATTAAAAGTTTTATACATTATTTATGCTTTAATTAATAAAAATTTAATTTTTTTGGAAGATGGCCACACTTGTTATTTTTATAAGATTTTGGCCACATTCTTGAGCTGTCATAGGTAATGGCGGATGGTTTGAAAAAAATTTTATTTACCAACATCGTATATAAAATTTTGAAATTTTCTATTTAAAATATTTTAAATAAATGAAAATCTTAAAAACTAGCTAATAGAGTGTTACATAAAAAATATATAGTGATATTAATAAAAACTTTTAAACAATTAAAGTTGTTTTCCTATAACGTTATTTTTGTGTGTATTAAATATTTGAATTTACACAAACTGTAAAAAATTATGTCTGGTACTTTAGAATCACAAAGTAAAAAACGAGCAAAAGAAGATTTAATGGATATAAGTGATGAACAAGAAGAGTTACCTACCTTTTGCCCTGCTGCTTTAGGTCTACATCGGGTTGGTACGGTGCCTCCTCCAAAAATTCAACCAGCACAACCAATTCAAATTTTAAATGCTCGTGGTATGCCAGCAAGAATTCGAAAAAGAAATAAATTATTTTTTGACGATGATATTATCAACGATACAAGGCAATTAAGAGCTGTTAGCAGTTCCCCAAAAAAAAATTCAAAACCAAATTCGCCAATAAAAACTCCAACAAAAGTTTTAGAGAAAAGAAAAGGTGTTGTATCACGATATATGAAATCTGAAAAGGATGATATAAAAGAAGAATTACCATCACCATCACCCACAAAATATAAAAAAACCCAACAGCTGCTTAATGAACAACAACAAAAAATTAAAATCGAACCAAAAAATCATACTGAAATAGAAAATAAAGTTAACACTAGTTCTGGGGCAATAAGTAAGGATATTCAAAAGACAGTTGTCATACCTGCCGACAAAAAAGTGGGACAACAAATCGGACTGCGATTGAGAAATTTACTAAAATTACCGAAAGCCCATAAATGGGTTAGTTACGAATGGTTTTATTCTTATATTGATAAACCTCTTTTTGAAGGAGATAATGATTTTCAAGTAAGAACATTTTTAATATTTTAAAATTTTTTTAAAAAACCATTTTTTGAAATTTTAGGTCTGCCTAAAAGAAGTATTTCCAAAGTTAAAGACACGAATGTTAACCAGAACAGAATGGTCGAAAATTCGTTCTATGATGGGAAAAGTTCGTCGTTGCTCTCAAAGATTTTTTGATGAAGAACGCCGTGAATTAGAAAGAAAAAGACAAAAAATCCGCTTAATACAAAATAAAAAAACTTGCGATGTTAACTTTTACAAAGATCTGCCAAATGAAATACCATTGCTTTTACCAGTTGGAACAAAAGTTCAAGCTCGTTTACGTTCCCCACAAGATGGTATTTTTTATGGTGTTGTTGATGCTGTAGATTCACTAACCTCAACATATCGTATAACATTTGATCGTCCAAATCTTGGAACTCATTCAATACCAGATTTTGAAATCATGTCTGATGATTTCAATGAAACGGTTTCATTAACAAGTTTAGTAGACAATCGAGCACAACGAAACTTTAACGGAGTTCTAGTGAATTCACCAGTACGAATGAAAACTACACTTAACAAAAGTGATCCTTTATTAGGACAAGAAATAGTAGGTGGACAATTTAGAAATCCTGTTACTCAAACAGAAACTATTGGGGGCTTTCCCGTAAAATTATTAGAGCTTTTAGTAAGACTTAAAAAAACCTTACCAATTAAGCAATCAAAATTACAACGTTTACGTGACATGAATGCAGATGCTGAAATTCAAAAATCACGAGGCGAAAATTATTCTGAAGATTTTCAAAAACGTTATGCAAGTATTGTTATTTCAATGGAAAAATTGAATAAAGATATGCAAGATTATTTAAATCAAGTTCAACAATATGCTGGTGAATTAACAAATGATCCAAATTTACGTGCTATGCTGGCACCAACATATTTACGTGAAAAATGTCGTGAAGCTGCTGATGAAGCTGTAACTAGAAATAATTCAAATACTGTGCATGATGAAAATATGCTAACATTAATAACAAAACTTGCAACTATATTATTAGTCGCGTCACATTTGAATAGTGATGACGGTCAACCAAATACACAAGTTTTACAAGTTTTTGAAGGTTGTATTGAAGAAGTTAAAAATCATTTGAATACTGAAAATGTTGAAATATTCCAAAAATCTGTTCAAATTCATTTACATCATATACGTTTGGGTCTTGGACAAGTTATATTAAACGAAAGTAATAATATTAATAATCACAATAGTAATGCTGATAAAACATTAACTAATACATCAAATAATGGCTTATTAATGGATAACTAAAAGACCTTTACAAATATAGATAAAATTATTAAATTAAATAAATTATTCGAAATTCTATTTGGCAATCGAATTTTAATTAAATTGTAAGTCTTATTTTTTTTTTTTGTTGTTTTATGTGAATTTTATTTTTGCTTATAAAATTATTTAATATAAACTTTGAATTGATCCTTTGATATATTATGTTAATGTAATATTATTTGTTTTTGAATGCGAGATTTTTAAATAAAAATTATTATAATTAAAATTTTGTTTTTTATTTACAAAAATTTTAAAAACTTCATTAAAAAGTTGCTAAACTATAAAAAAAAAATAAAAAAATACTAAAGGCTATTCTGTAAAAAATAAAAAGTTTAATTAAAAATTAATCAGTTTCTGAAAAGTATTTTATTAACACATTAAACAATTTTTTTTAAATTTATCTAGTAATAGAGATGAGATTTCCAAATGTTATTTTTTATTTCTTAACAATAAGCCTAATAATTGATTTTCAATTTCATTAAAATATACTTTTTTTACATAAAAGAATATATAGTACAGATATATAATAGAACCACTATAAAAAGTCTTTTTGTTTTTAAACATACAATAATATCAATTAAAAAAAGTTTTATACTATTAATTTTTTCTTAATTATTTCGTTTAACATTAAAATTACCAAGTTTTTCTTTTACATCATTAATTATTTTTGTTTAATTGTTCCTACAAAGAAAAACGAGGTTTAATAAATACATTTTGTTTTTGTTTTTCACTTAATATAAAAATGTTTTTTATATAAAAAATAAATTTTACAGCATATATTTTTGTTCTTTTATTAGTAATTTTTAATTATAAAATTCTTAATATAAACATAAAATTATACTGATTCTCTTTTAAAATTCACCTCTTCTGATTTTTTGATTATTTTCAATAAAATATTATCCACTTCTAAACTTATTTATTAATAGATAGCTTTAAAATAATCTTAAGCCAAAAAGTCTGAAGGCACAAAACTTCTTTTAATACTCACATTGAATCGTTCACGCCAGATATTAATCTAAATTTAAATACACAATTACGATATATTTTTTAATTGTAAATGAAAATATTTACCTGGTTTTCGTCAATGTTATCACAAAAACTTAAATCTAATAATTTCAATTTTTCACATTTTACAAGAATTCTGAAAAGTAAAAAAAAATTAAAATTATAGTATAAAAAAATATATATACTTTTACTAACTCTAAACAACGTTCTGTTGAAATACCAAGAACACCCATTAAATCTAGTTGTTCTAAATTTGGACAGAGATTTGCAATATTTTCAATATCACGGTCTGTTATTCCGCGTATAGCTGCCAAAAATAATTTTTTTAATTTTTTACAATTTTTTAATAACATTTTAAGACTTTCACCGGGCGAAGCTTCTTCTCTTAAGCTAAAAAATATTTTAAAAATAAAAAAAATGCAAAAGATAATTTTTTTATTTTTAACATACCACCATCCAAAATCAACCTCTTCGAGTTGTTCACATACTGATAATGCTTGTAGACCAATTGACGATAAGGAATGAGATTTCCACATATCAATTGAAACTAATTCTCTGTTATATTTTGAAATTTGTTGTGCAATTTCATCCATATTAACAGTAATTCCACAAAATGCTAAGTTTAAATGTTTTAATTTTGGATTATTCTCTAACATCGTTAGTAACAAATCAGTCTCAATAAGGGTACGAAATAAATCAAGCCTCTCTAAATTTTTAAGATTACCTAAGCATGAAAAATTTAAAATTGGTGGCTCTGTGGAATAATTTCTTAAGGATAGTTCTAAAATATAAAAATTGTATTAAAATTGGTTTTAAATAAAAAAATTTACGAACCTTTCAGATTATCACAGACAATTCCAACAGTTTCCATGCAACTGGCATTCAAAAATTTGCATGAGTTCAATCTTAAATGAGTGAGGCTATCTCCTCTTTGCTGAACAAATCTTATTTTAGAAAACAAAAAAAAAAAAAATAAGTTATTACATAGTATTAAAATTAAATACTTAATTAACCTACTTCTTAAATTCTATCGGAGTAATAGAACTATAAAGACCACACCAAGAAATATCTAATTTTTTTAATAAAGTTGATCTCTTTGCTAAGGTACATAATAGATCTGAACTGGCAATATGCCAGTATGGTTTTAAATTGATTTCGCTGTATAACAAAGGATCTCTGGAAACATCGTAAAGTAATTTGCAAACCTTACCCACACGAAATAGAGATATTAAATCCAAATAAGAAAATATCTTAATCAAAATTTCAAACTGTAAAAAATATAAGTTCAATAAAAGTTTTTAAACATATTAAATATAAATTAATTACGGGCAAATCCTTTAAGTCTAATTGAGTTTTATTGTCTTTATCATAATCATCTGGAAGAAGTTCTGATTCTTTAATAAATTTTTCTAAGTCATTTATCAAAAAGTCTCTCAAAAAATCTTGATTATTTTCTTTATAACATGGTCTAAATTTTATACTTTCAAGATTTCTCAATATTGGACCCTTTTTTTGTTTAATTTTTGATTTAGTAACACCGTAGTGTGGATTATTTTGAAATTTCAATTTTCTTCCAACTAGAGTAATTCCATCTATTTCGGTAAAATACTCCAAAAACGAATGATTAAATTCAAGTCTTATTGTCCTGAAAATAACATAAATTTTTTTAAATTTATTCTATATAACAATTATTATTACTTTGTTGGAAAAGTCATTCTCTTTAAAGGTGGGCAAAATGTACGGGCCTCATGGGTAATAATTCTTTCTGGTTTGCCTTCCCACAAACAAATCCATTTTCCTACATCGGTACATGCCCAAATTCGAATCAAAGCCCCCGGATTATATGTTTCATAAATTTTTAACTGATGAGGAATAACATATTGTTCAAATTGAATGACAATGAAGTCTTGAGATGGAATTTTTCTAAGATTCTGTGGACTAATTTCAGTTATTTTAGAAGGAGCAACATCCCACCATTGACCATAAGTTCTCTAAAATATATATGTTAACAAATTTACATAAATTTTATTTAACTGAAAAATGAAAATATATACTACCATAGCAAAAGTTTCTGGGAAATCTCCATAATCAGGAAACTTTGAAGGACGGGCAGTGATATTAAAAGCAGTATAAGATATACTATAATCCGAACCATATTGACTGTAAAAATGTGTAACATCATAAAAAAAAAATCAAATAATTTAATATATGAAATTTAAAATACATACCTGCTAAAATCTACAACATCTTGTGCAAATTGTTCAATAATAATATCCGGTGATTCTACATCTAAATTTTCATCAAAGACATCTGTTAATGAAGAACTGGTACCAGTTGTTGTATCAGTAGTAAAATCGTCTGATGTTACCACAAGAACGTTTTCGTTCATTTTTATTGCACTTTTAAAAAAAATGGTTCCGTGTTGTTTGTCCTTATTTTCTTTGTTGTACAAAACAACGTATGTTCTACTTTTTTTTATCAGGTACAACTTTATTGTATAATTTCTTTGGATATGTGTAATTTACTTTTATGTTATTTCATAATTTTTTCTTAAAATTTCTTTTTAATAACAATTATAACTAATTAAATTAATATAAATGACTTTTAACGCAGATGTGTTGTTGTTCTTCTGCTGATCATTGAGCACTCTTTACACAACTTTTGTTCACAAAACACAACAGCAGAACACAAATATGAAATAAATTGTAGTTGCCTTGTCAACTAAATATTGTATCTAAACATTATTTTCATATATTCAAAATATTTATAAACATTTCATATTTCTAAAGGTACTAATTCATGTCTTATTTAATTCCTAGCAAAGTATTAAATTAGGAAAATGAAAGTTTTAAAATTGTGCTAAAAAGTTCCTGTAGAAACTTAAAATTATTGTCGAATGTCTTTTAAATTCATACTTCTATAAAAAAAAAAAAAATAATAGTAAAATACTTATTAAGTTTTATTGTATCGATAATCTAAAAAGAATTCAAAGTTTAGCAGTTTTAGAACTAATTATCTTTAGATCATTTTAATTAATATTTCCATTGTGCTTTATGACATATTCAATGTATTTTTTAATTAAACTATTCTTATTTACAAATTTAAAATTTATTTTAATGAAGTTTTAAAGAAAATATAAAAAAAAAATTTTATTCAATTACATATTTATAATTTTTATTATGAGTGCGTTCGTAAAGTGATACAAATTACTATTATAAATGTCAGAAAATGACAATTGAAATTTCAAAATTTGTTTAAAAAATTTTTAGTACTTTTAGTACTTTTCCACCGATCAAAAGTGATAGAAAACATTGATATTAGATCGCTACTTGAAAAATTAATTTTTTTTTTATTTTGTTTGCAAATAAATTTAAGAATTTTAAATATATTAGAAAGTGAAATAATTATAAAAAAAAAAAATTAATAAGTGAAGTGTGTAAAACTAAAAAAATAATTTTGGTGTGTTTTTTGGCTAAAATGAATGAATGTTGAAATCCAAAAAAAATATTTGATATATAACTAGTTAAATAAAATTTTTAATTTTTTGGCAATAAATTGTATTTTAAATTTAAAATCATAATATTTGTGATTTATCTATGTAATGAATAATTCTATTTAATAAGAATTACAGAGAAAAATGGTAGATATATTATAAATTAAAACATAAAACTCCCAATTTTTTATGTGTCTGTATTTCACCGGTTTAACTTTTTTTTTAAATACCTAAGAACTGAAAAACAATTGTGAAATATTCGAAGTTTAGAAGTGTTTTCATTAAAAAATTATTTAGTTTTTAAAAATTATTTCGATTAAATAATTAATAAATAAATATTAAATACTTTGATAATTACTGGTGACTACTTAAATTAAAATCTGTCATGCATTCAAAGAAATGCATATTTAAAAATTAAAAAAATATTTATTAATATGGATCTAAAATAGATTAATCTAAATTTAAAATTTCATATTATTATCCTTATTCATAAATTATTTTTCAATGTTATTGACTTAAAATTGAATTTTCTTAAACCTTATTTTTCTAATGAAGCTGTAATTTAAATTGCCTACAAATAACCATAATTTTTAGAAAAATTTTATTTAAGTTTAATATGTTAATTCGGGCTCAAAAATTTATACAATAAATTTCGTATAAGAATATAAAAATTTGCCAATTTTGTATAAATTATTTGAATATTAAGAAAATCATTTTATTAATTACAATACAATTTTCAACAATACAATTAATTTTGAATTGACATTTGTCAAATAAAACACATGATGTATCATAATAATTCAAATATATACATACAAATTTTATATTAACGTACACGCATATGTATCTACTAAAGAACTTCCCAATGTACCAAAGGAATATTTTTAAACGCTTTCCAAAATCTGTTTTTTTTTTGTTTAGAATCGATTAAGTACGTTCTGAAAATGTACTAATGTCAAACATTTTAATGAATTATATTTCTATTCTTTTTCTTTAGTACTTTTCTGCCGACCAACAAAACTGATAGAAAAAGTCGAAAAAAATCTATCATCTCCAGTCATCTTAACATACATTATACAAAAAAAAAGTTAAAAAAATTTTAACCAATAATTTTGGTAAATTAAAATTTATGATTTATCGGAATAAAATTAAAATATAATAAATATTGGAGAATATATATATAGTATTTTATTGAGAAATTATAATTGAATTGTAGGTAAATTTGCGCAGTCATTTGAAGATTTTTTTTTTTTTTTTTTAAATTAAAAACTATGGCTTACCTGAATGATTGGTTAATTAGTGTGTTATTTTTTTATTAATATATACATCTAATTTTTTTTTAATTGTATAATTAAAAAAAATAAAGTGAATTATAAATTTAAAAAAAAAAATATTGTGTTTTAAAATTCAATAAATGTTAAACAAATGTGAAATTGGATAAAATCAATGTCATAAAATAAAATTATATACATATATCTATATAATTATATTCATTTATATATGAGTGTTACATACTCTTTCGTGCCTCTTTTTATGTAAAAAAAAAAAAAAAAATTTCCAAATATTCATATGATAACCAGTTTGATGTGGCCACGATTTCATCTACGTTCTTAGATTTAACAAAAAATGTGTTCTACATTTTAAAAATAAAACTTTAATTAAAATAAAAATTTTAATAAAATTTAAATATGTGTAAATATACAAAATAAAAAAAAATAAAAAACAAAAGGAATATATGAAAAATTTTGCACAAGAATTTTGACATTTAGAATATATTTTTATTAAAGATTTTTTTTTTATTTTGTTTTTTTTTTTTTTTTTTGGTAGAAGCATTTTGATTTTAGATTACGTGAATTTAGAAAAATCTTTAAATAGATTCTTAAATAATTTTATTTTTTCGCAAAATTTACATCTCAATCATATTATGAAATAATTTTTTTAGAATTTACAAACAGAAATGATATTGAATTTATATAAAATATATAAATTTTTATATGAGAAAGGTATTAATTTGGCATTATCAACTACTGATTACTAAAATCTATATAGTAGTTCCATTTGCAAAAATTTACTTTTCTGTAAATGGTATTATTGCTTAAAAGTTAATAAATTTATATTTTTTTTTTGGTCAAATAGATATAGGATTTAATTAAATGTTTCAAGATACTGGATAATATTTAAAAATCGTTTAAAGTACTGCTTACCTTAATTCGATAAGGTACAGGTAGCTTATGTAGTGAATAATATAACAAATTAAAAAAAAAAAGTGAAAAAATTAAATTATTAAAAAAAAAAAAGTAAAATTATTATTTAACTTTCAATATGAACGATGAAGAACAAAATAATTCATCTGAATCGAGTAATTCTTCTGGATTTACAGAATGGACAACCACAATAGCAGTAGCAGATCGTCCTAAAGCTGCCGCCGCCTCAAATCAATCAACATCAAAGGTAGATGAAGAAGGTGCTGTTGGTGGTGAAGATATCGGTGATATTGATATTTTTGGTCAAGATCAATCTATTGCTACAAAAGCAAAAAAGATTTTAGAAAAAGGAAAAGAACAAGCTGCAGCATATATAAATGAAGAATGTTGTCGTGGTGGTCCTACACCAGAACTAAATTTACTTATTGATTATCTTTTTAATCCGGAAATTGTAATTGATAGTTATTATAGTATTGAATGGGTACGTTGGTTAATTGCTGGCGGAAGATCATTAGAAAAATTTGCAACAATTGGTGAGTTAAAAAAATAAAATTTTCTAGTTAATAGTTTATACCCATTAGTATAAAATCATAATTGTTGAAAATATGATTTTTATATTTTTTTTCAAATAAAAATTAGTTTGAAGCCATATATGTAGTTTAGTTTAAAATATTAAACTAAAAAAAAAAACCCAATATTTTATTTACATGACTAGTTATTTTTATATTTGATATTCACATATTTTGAATCAATTATTTATGAATATCCAAATGTACCATCTTTAATCTTCTATACTTTATTTTTTATTTCATTTCCTTAAAAAATAGCATATTAATAGCTTGAGTATGAATTTTAATCAGTTTATTATTTGAATCAGATTTAATTTTTAGTTTTGGTTTTGTAAAAAATTTATTTTATTTGCATTTTTGTCTGTTCTTTAGCACGTGTTAATTTATTAAAAAACGTGGAGATTTTGGTTTATAAATAAAATGTTTGAAGATAATTTAAATGATTTAATTAAAAAAAAAGTTGTTAACATTGTTCTTGATTTTAGAAAAATATAATTCGTTTAAATTAATTGCTAAAAAATGGGAATTAGACTTTTCTTTTTACACATTCTTATAGCAAATGGTTTTCACCTAAAAGTTTAAACCATTCAAATCATTTGACAAGTACTCTTTTATTCAAATTCTTTTAATGTTAAAATATCATCTAAGTACGGAATTTTTTTAAGATTACTGACGGATCACTAAAGATAAAGTAAGGATCATTTATATAGATACTTCATAACCAAACATTATTATAAAATATAATTAGTTACTCAATAGTAATATGTAGTTATTTAATTATAGTTAAAATACAAATTTTATTAGTTATTACTTATAGTTTATGATATGTATTAAAATGAATGGGTAAACCTTCTGTTAGGAATATGATAATTTATAGTTAAAAAAAAAAAGATTCTTAAATTGAATAATACATATCGGCTTATATCTTACAAAATATTAAAGCATGTATTTATTCAATATATGTTATGACTTAGAATTAATTTTCTTTTTTTATTCTTAAGATAATTATATTCAATCCATTTTTGTAAAATCTATTACAGCTTACTTTAATTTAAAGCGTCAAAAAGTTTTTGGAAAATTGAGCTTGAATAAATTAAAATTTTATAAGTACATGTACTTAAAATTAAAATTAGTTTTTTTTTAACGACTTAATATCTTAAACCTTTTTAGTTTAAATCTACATAACACAAAGCACATTTTCAAAAATAGTATGAGATATTGTTTTAGACTAATTGTAAAATTATTAGTAGGTACATAAGTTTTTCGAAAATTGGCTGTTCACTGTCTAACAATTTTTTTTTTTAATTTAAAACAACAGTGTTTAGGATAAGCAACATATGATTTTTAATAAAATTGGGTCTTTGTATTAAAAAAAAATTTCATACTTACAACTTAAAAAACTTTTATGAATTAATTGTATTGTTATATACTTTGATTATGAATTTTGATCTATTAATACTTAGAAATCTGAAGTGTTCATAAAATTGAATTAGTTGTATATCTACAAATTACATATTATATAAAAACATATGTATGTGTTGATTCAAAAGCAAATCTGAATATAAAAATTTTCATTACATATTTTTTCAATGTTCTAGTCTTATAATTAAAAGAAATTGAAAAAATTTGAAATTAAATCATTTTGTTCTAATAATAAGTCTACTTACTTATTACTATTTTACTCATAAATGTACTAAATTTTTTAACTAATTCATTTACTTATAAAAAAAAAAAATAAGTACATACCTATATATATACATATTTTATTGTTCTAATATTGTATAACATTGAAATAAAAAGAACAAATACCTACTTAAATATTTATTATATAGAAAATAAAAAGGTGAAGCAATAATAATTTTAATTCGTTCATTCATACTCTATGTTCATCATCACCAATAATAGTGGTAGCAATGAAATATATATATATATATATTTTTTTTTTGATTTTATATACTTAACTTACTTTGCCTACAAAGCATATGATTTTAACCATTATAACTATTAAATAAAAAAATTGAAGAAAAATAAAGGTGAAGCAACAACAACAAATTAAAAGATAAGCAATATATATACTTATATTCAGATCAATGAACTTGAAGTAATACAACATACCACGAAATAAACCTTACTAGTCTTTTATAACAACTTATTGTTTCTTCTTCCTTTTTTTTTTAAATTTTTGTTTCTTTACTTCTTGTATTCCTCTCCGATAACCTTAAAATTATTATTATTATTATTATGTTACCTCCATTTGGTTCTTAGGTATTTAAAATATATTTAAAAAAAAAAAAATACATAACTACTTATAATAAAGAGTTGAACTGCCAAATTATGGAATAAAACTGAAACAAAAAAAAAAAAAAATAAAGCAGATAAGAAAAGTAATCAAATACTAAGGGTAAATTTTGGTAAATTTTATGCATTTACATTGATTCATAAGTATTAAGAATATTAACAAAATTTAAGAACACTGTTTTATTTATTTTTATTTTTTAATTGTTTAAGTGTTAGGCTTAGTAAATTCGCACTTATTAGCGGATGATAGCTATGAAATGCAGGAAATAGAGACACAATTAACTACTAAATATGTATGGGATGGTGCTGGGTCTTAACATACGGAAAATTGTAAAGAACAATAATGTCTTAAATTTTAACCAACATATTTCTATTTTGTTTTGTAACTTTAACTTTAAAAACTAAACTAAACTAAAAAATAACTTTATTTTTCATTTGCATATACCTAAGTACTTAATGAATATTTAATAATTAGAAATATTGATATTTCTGGGTTAAAACTTGAGTATTATAAATATATAAATTGTGTATTTTAAAATATGTATACAATTGCACTTTAATCACCGTGTGATTATTTACAATTGTACTTTTACTAATGTATCGTTACTTAATCACTTTTTTTTTAAATGAAAAATAGTTCAAAGTAATTATAAGAATAGTTAATAAAAACAATTCAGAAAATTTGCTAAACTAAGTATCTATTTTATATTTGAGATTTAATAATTTGTTAAACTTATTTTTTAAAATTAGAATTTTAACTTATTTTACTAACATTGAATAGATAGTTAAGAAAGTTGACCGAGTTAGATTGATATTAAAATAATTTCATAAAACTTATTACTTATAGGTAGTTAACTTACTTTGTTATTATATTACTTAGTACTTATTTAAACAAAATTTTATATCTTGCATATAAACATTCTTTATAGTGTTGAATACAAGGTGACATTCTTATTTCAATTATTTTTCAGATTAAATTTGCTTACAATTTCCAAATGAAATAATAAATACTGAAGTAATTACTTATAGTTTTGTATTTAAGTAACTATATTTGTTTATAATTATGTAATTAGTTAATTTTACAGTTAATTATTTATACGCGGTAATTCTTTAACGCGGTCCGCAAAACCCATAACTCGATACTCTTACTTCCTACAATCGATTAAAGACAGCTCTGACGATCTTTTCAATGTAAAATATAAAAGAATCTGTAAAAAGTATCGAGAAAGTTTTAAATATGGCGAAGCAGTTGGAAGAATATATTTTAGAGAACGATCCTCTAAGAAATAGGAAAGAATGATTTGGAAGAAATCTTCAAAATAGCCTATTTCACAATCAGAAAATTTATAAAGATTAATTTTTAAATGAAGTTTTATCAAATTATGTTGTTATGATTCAATAAATAAATAGAAAAATATTTTAAGTTTATACCATAAAGAACCAACTTTGCGATTTGGAACCAAACTCTGATTTTTGTATGGAGTTAATGTCTCCTACAACACGGCATTTTTTGGAACCTATCTACCGCGTTGTAGGAGGGTTTACCTGTATTCTAGTATAAGTTACCTAAATTAATAGTTAAATATTAAATAGATTAGATTTTTTCTCACAGAGACTCCTGAGTCTATTGAAAAGATGTTCTAAATTTTTTTACCAATTCAATCGGAGCAATGTAATTTAGGATGTTACAATAAAATTTATTTAATATCTATTTAAAGATCAATAAATTGCTAATTATTCATTTGACATCGTTCTGTTAATATTTTGAATGAATTTTTTTCTTAATCTTAATAAGGGAAGTGGCTGTAAATCAAACTTTTATTTTTTTATATTTTTTCATCATCTGAAGCTTAAGATATAAGTTTTCTGAAAGGTTACAAAGTAGTTTTACCTAAAAATTAAAGCTAGATACTTAAATGTTGTTAAAATTTTTTCAGTAATAATGTTGCAATAAACAGAAGTAAAATAAAGTGAAACTCATATATACTTATGCCTTCAATGAACCCTAAAAAAGTTCAAAGTTCAGACTTACATCCATCCACTAACCTTATTAACAATCACATAATATCAAAAAGTCTTAAATTCCTCAATCCTTTTCAAATGTTGTAAATTATTGAATTTTTACAAAGTTAAAAAGTTTTACAAACATATCAGCTGGTTCCGGTATATTTTAAATATATTAAATTAATTTTACCTGTCTTAATATAACTTTTCACAGATGTCCATTCTAATGCCAAATTAGATGTAAATTTTTATCTATAGGTACAATACAAATGTTAGTGACCGATTATTTTCTTAATTCATATTTTTTTTTTTTTTTTGCAAAATTGCATATTTTTAAATAAAAAACTTTGATAAATTAATATTTTTCAATCTCAGAGAATATAATTCTGGTTTTTTGTATTTTTATTTTAAGAATTTTATTTTTGAATATTTAAGTAAAAATTTGAATAAATTAAATTTTAAACTCCTTTTATTTTTGACAAAATGCTTCCTGGTTGAAAATAAAATGAATTTTTAAAACAAGTTTTGTTTTAAATTTATATATTTGTAAAAGTGATTTTGAACACTTTCGAACAGTTCGTTAAAACAAATATTTAAATTTGTAGTATGTATACATTTACTACAAAAGTACTTACATATTTTCTAAAAATTATTCAAAAGATTTCGTCAAAATATTTCACTTTATATATAAATAAAAAATGTAGTAAAATACAGTTTCAAAATATAAAAAATTAAATTTGAATTAAAAATTTAAAAAAAAATTTAAAAATATTTATATTTATTCAAGAATTTAACTATTTTGTCATAAGTTTTAAATAACATTTTTTTGTTTATTACTATGTTTTATAAAAATGTTAAGTATTGAGTATTGACTTTAGTCAGTTTAGTATGATTCATTTCCAGAACTCGAATTTTATATTATGTTTTTCTTTAATTTTCTTGTTTCTTACTCTTTACTTTTGTACAAACTTTTTATTTGATGATCTAAGATGACTTAAACTTTTTATTTTGTTTTTTAATTTCAAAGTATTTCATGATTTGTAATTATTAAAATAAAATTTAACTCAATACCTATAAAATTTTATTAAATTAAATATTTCAAATAATATTACTTAATTAAAATAAAAAACCTATCTAAGATTAAATTCAAATTTAACCTTTTTGATATATAATTCTTGATTAAATATTTTATTAGATTCAATGAGCATTCACTATCACTGGTTATTTATCAATTATTATTAATTTTTAACCACAAGCTATATGCCAATGGCAAATAAGGTTGTTAATAAATCAACATTCGTTTATCATAAGTGATAACGAAAAAATATTGCAAAATTTAAAATTGGATTTATTTGTTGTTTTTTTTTGAGGGGAACATCCTTACACGTAGATCTTGCAGGCCAAATGTTTCTTTTATTCCATATACTCTTATTGTATTTTTTTAAGTGCTAACTGTTAAGCTCATAAGTCTATGCAATTAGTACATATTCGAACAGGGAGATTATATATTTTTATTATTATATTGATCTTAATGAATTCCATGTACAATTAACACATCAGATAGTACCAGGCCTTATAACATGTAGTCTTAGATTTATTCTATAATTTACAGATAAGGTAAAACAGATATTAGCATCTCCGAAACAGTCTAATGTTTTATTAGAATATGTGAAACCATTATTACTAAACATACTTACCTGTTTAATCCAATTTTTGAGAAGACTATGGAACTTTTAAATACATTAAATAAAATATGGAGAAGAGTTAAAACACTTTAAAATAAAGCTTTTTTAAACAAAATCATTCGGCCATTTTATTAACAGCATATAAATTTGCAATAAATTTTATTGCCGCGGTAGTGAGTGTTTATCTATATCCGTCATATATTTTTCTTTATGAGATTAACGTAAATTAAATCTAGATTTTTACACTTTATCAGTTTAAAACTATAAAATACGATTTTTTTTTTAAATACTTATTATAAAAAATTTTTAGATTACGAATACGTTAAAGTAAAATAAAAATGAGTCAGTTTTATGTGGTTGTTTGAATGCTTCAAAAGTTGAAAATTGCAAATTGTAAATCATTACCCGCATAAGTAATGATAATTTATAATGAAATGATTATAAACTATAATTGAAAATTATATATTAATTGTTGGTCAAAACTTTCTATTGTATTATAATTTATAATAAATTTCAAATTGTTTAAAATAATTAAAAATATTTTTAAAATTTAATATTATAAAATTATAAAAACTTAAAATTTATTTTATCAGTATGTATGACAGTAACGCAAGTTTTTCAATGCTTTAAATATTTAATTGTTTTTTTTTATAATAACAAAATTTTATCTATACCTTTTCAGTTTCAAAATGAGAATGGTAAACCTCAATATGAGAATAGTAAACTTCAAAATGGAATAGTAACCAGTGTTGCCACTTCAAAATTTTCAATTCGGTCAAATTCGACAGTTTGACTGGAAAACTTTTTAAAAAATTCAGTCAAAAGTTTTTAGAGTAAAATACCTTCAAAAAATCGGTCAAAATAAATATTTTCAGAAAGACTTAAAATTAAGTATGTATAATGAAACATGTACATAGTTTCTTTGTTTAGATTGATTTATGGAGCTTTGCTTTTTATAAATTCGCAATACCTAATTTAACTAATGATATAATGTGACCATGTCGAAGATTTATTTATTTATTATTTCAGATAAAGTAGTAAAATAGTTATTTCAAAATATGTATGTATTTTGCGATGTCTTTTGTTCTGCCGGAATCATAATCAGAAAACCCACTAATTTCATCCAGTGCACTATTATAGTATAGCCTTCTAATGGCTATTTCATTGAATACCGATACAAATTAAGATTTACTCCATTTCTCAAAAAATTTATAACCCTTTTGGTGAATTAAAATGTTCAGCTTCAACGAATATTTTTAAAAATATTTTAAATTTTTCCGAAACGAAATTATATCAAAAACGGTCAAATAAAAAAATAAATCAGTCAAAAATCCAGTCAAAATATTTCGATTTTTTTCCTGTCAAAGAACATTTTTTCCAGTCAAATTTGACCGGAATACTGTCAAAATGGCAACACTGATAGTAACTTTCATAATGAGAATAGTAAACTTCAATATGAGAAATGTTAAAATCTAAATAAGAATAGTAATCTTTGTGATGATTTTCAATAAATTGTTTAAATTTTAGAGAATAATTACAATTTTGTTTTTATAGTAAAAATAAAACCCTACAACAATGTCAATACGAAAGAAATATGCATTCGTACCATATTCGTTTTTCTCATTATTTCGTGATCAGTTCACTTCTGTACATATAAATAAGAAGTTTTATAAACAATTAAATAAAAGTCAAATGAATTTACATTTTTATTTAATTGTTTAGTTAACTTTGTTTTATAAAAATATTTAAATCTCTTTTCAAAATATTTTTCAAAAATTATTACTACAAAATTGAAAACAATAATCATAATTTTTACTTAAAAAAATGAATTCAAACGACAAAGTTGCCATTGCAAATTTAATTTTCTACGAGCGAATTTAAAAACACAAAAACTTTTTGTTCGTAGCGTAGCCAATTTTTCTTAGAAAGTCTACGAGGGAATTTAGAATAGAGGTGATAGTATTACAATAAAGTTTAAAATATAGTATTTGTATTATTAATTTCAGTATAGATATAATGTTTTTACTAGACAATTAAATTTTTTTTTGAATAAAATTAATAAAATAAAAAATACCTAGTATTCCGTAGCGCTAAAAATTCGAGCGATTTTCGCACTCAAATTAATATTTATATTTTATAAACAAATAATTTAGAAGGGACCCGCAATTTTGTAACCGAATAAGCCGATTAATATATATGATTTAATTGTCAAAGTCAACGAAGCAAAGTACTGAAATGAGAATTCGCCAATTTGTTACTCTGTTGTCTTTGGATGCTTTGAATACTTTAATGCATTTGGTAAAGTGCCATAAGGCAAAGAAATAATGTATTCCATTTAAGTTATCAAACTTTTCGAAGGAAGTAAAGGAAGCGAAATCTGCATTGGTAAATCGCCTCTATGTTTTATTCCTTATATTATTTCAGCACATATACATACTTTTGTCTTGAAATGACATTTGATCAGTCAAAATATTTTTTTGGTTTTATTTATGAAAAAAGAAAGGAAATATTTCAAATTTAGTTTCTTAATAAATATTTGCTTCATTGTAGGAAGTATCATTTATTAAACGCTTTAAATATTTTTATTCATATGAATTAAAGCATGTTCTACAAAGTATTTGCTCTTTCTTAGAACAGATTTTCATACAATACCCTACCTTTAAATTTGAAGCAAAGTCTTCGTGCATTTATTTCTACCACTTATACGTTTATACTTTTATTACTGCGTAAGACTTAAGAGTTTGATAAACACATATTGAGTAATCAATTCTTGATCGTAAAGTTGTATTCCTTTATCTTATTTACTTATTTTTGTAAATATATAGTAAATATATATATATAAGTGTTGCACAGTGCACAGTGCACACTACAATTAATAATTGATAACATTACAGATAATTATACTTTTAAATTAATTTCATTACTAAATATAAGTATATATAATAAAGTTTAATCAGCTCTCTTCCTATTTAAATTTATTTATATCACGCTATACCTTAAAACTTCGTTCTTCTGTCATCGTTATTTTATCGTGTTGCTAATGTCAATAAGTTAAGAAAAAAAAAACGTTCAACTTGAAAATTTGCTAATTAAACATTAAAAATAAACTCATTGCTGTCAATAAACTTTATTTAAACATATCATAAGCATTAACTGCTGCTTATCAATACTTTAAAAGATAAACTAATGATAAATGGCTATAACGCGTTAAATTTAAAATAAATTTCTTCTAGGGTAATAGTTTTAATTGTTCGTTTAAGAAGAGATGGCAGAGGCATACAATGTACAAATGTACCTATTTAAATTTGTTTTCTAATCTAAAAACTTTGCTTAAAAATTTTAATTTATTTGATATTTAAAATTAAAATTACTTAAAAACGAGGAAAATTATAGTTGCCCTTGTCAACTTTTAGATACCCGTGCATACCCACTATGGTGTATAAAATAAACCGTAATTTACTTCCCTTATACATTTAACTCATTACCCCATAATTTTGACATAAAAAAAAAAAAAAAAATTAACAAAAAAAAAAAAAAATCACAAAACAAAAACCAAAATTTTCATTCATTGTCCCATAACTTTAGCTTAAAAAAAAAAAAAAAAAATAAAAAAAAAAAAACAAAAAAAAAAAAAATTGGCCCACCCTAAAAGTCCGAAGGTCCGAGTGATGTCCAACTTTGCCAAGTAACTTGCCCTATTAATTTATCTGCCCAATTTTAATTTTAACCTTGTACCTTCATTAGATTCAAAGTTATTGAATCGAAAACTTTGTATGGCAGCCCCCCGAAAATGGGGCCCTAAAATTTTGAAACTTCATATAAGTGCTCGATTCATTATATAACTAACCGTGTGTAATTTTCAGCCTCGTAGTATAATTAGTTTTGAAGAAATTCATATTGGTGCAAAGAAGTTGTATGGCAGCCCCCCGAAAATGGGGCCCTAATATTTTGAAACTTCATATAAGTGCTCGATTCATTATATAACTAACCGTGTGTAATTTTCATCCGCGTAGTATAAATAGTTTTGAAGAAATTCATATTGGTGCAAGGAAGTTGTATGGCAGTCCCCCGAAAATGGGGCCCTAACATTTTGAAACTTCATATAAGTGCCGGAGTCATTATAAAACTAACCGTGTATAATTTTCATCCCCGTAGTATAAATAGTTTTGAAGAAATTCATATTGGTGCAAAAATGTTGTATGGCAGCTCCCTGAAAATGGGGCCCTAACACTTTGAAACTTCATATAAGTGCCGGAGTCATTATAAAACTAACCGTGTGTAATTTTCATTCTCGTAGTATAATTACTTTTGAAGAAATTCATATTGGTGCAAAAAAGTTGTATGGCAGCTCCCCGAAGACTTGGTCCGATTTTAACCAAAAACAATAGGGAACCTAGAAATTGTCTAAAAATCACTTTGTGTGAATTTAAAGACTCTAGCCCTTTTAGTTTTTGAGTTATCGTGATGACACACGGACGGACGGACGGACGGACAGACACACATAGCTAGATCGACTAATTTTTCGATTCTGAGCCGATACGTACCCTTGACACTATATCTAGCTCGTCTAGATCGATGCGTTACAAACGGAGGAGCAAATCTAATATACCCGATGTCATATATGTGTGCACGGGTATAATAAAAAAATAATAAAAAAAAAAAAAAAATGTAATTGATGTCATAATATGATTGTTCATCTCATTTCATATTGATGTCATAGTTTTGGTGGTTACTTTACTTACTTATTTATCTTGAGCTTTCATTTGAAATTCGTAATGAACTATTTATATTCAATTCAGTATAAAATTTCAATTTTTATAAATTAATAATTTTTAATACACCGGTTTAACTTTTTCAATATTATTTGTAAGTTAAATGCAAATAGATTTTTTTTGGACGTATAAGAAGTGGCATCTTTTTAAAATCTGAACCGATAATTTTACGCAGCACAGTAGAATAATTTCTTAAATATTTGGGCATATTTTGTAACATTCTTGGTGACACTTTATAATCTTTTGATTACTGTTTCTTAGTTTGATTCATCTTGACTCATCGTTATATTTTTGATTACTTATCTGGCTTTGATATTATCGTTATCGCTACTGTGTGACAACGAAATTAAGTTCGAGTATTGTTCGAGCATTTAAAGAATTGAACAAGTAAGGAAGGGAATGTATTTTTTTTTTTTCAATTATTTAAGGAGTATAGGGCGGAATATAGGGTAGGAGTGTATATATTTAGACTAGATTAAGCCGTTGATTACTCAACTGTAGCTATTGTAAAGGATTATGAATACACAAATATATTAATTTTGTGCGCCATCTATTATCCTACAGAAGAGTTATTTAAATATTTATATTAAATCTTATCTTATATTACGACATTAACTATTACCACATAATTATACAATTTTAAGATGTTTTTTTTTTTAAGAAATGTTCTGAACGGGGTTTGAACACGAGATTTTGCACATACTCATTTCCGCAGTAACTACTTATTTACCTTTATTTACTTTAATATTTATATTAACTACGGCGATAATCATTAACGCACACAAATATTTTAGTTTCTGGGTCGTCTTATCATAAGATAACTATTGCAGTATTGTCTAAGCTTCTTTCTTAAGTCTTTCTATTTTTTTATTGAATAAACAAGCTGCACTCCCATAATTGGTTAATAGATATTTGCTATACTAAAGCATACTTAATCATTTTTATTTTCCTCTTAACCTCCTATGGCCCTTTGTAAACTGATTTTTTTATGATCCTATAATTTAATCACTTTTCAAGCAATTTGTTAAATATTTTGTTGATACCTTCTACAAAAAGAGTTAGTCATGGAAATGAAGTTTAATATTTTAAATTAAAACAAATTTTAAAAAAGTATTATATATTTAAATATATATTTTCAGATCAGTACTTATGTGCTGTTACATATATAGAAATTCATAGATATTTAAAAATTTTTTATTCTAATAAGTCTCCAAAAAAAGTAAACATTTTATTTTATTGAAAAAAAAAATCAATGATCGATTAATTAATAAATAACTATATATACATACTTAATGTACATACATATATGTTTAATAAACAACAGGAAGTCCTAAAATTTACTCTCCTTAATTCTATTTAAAAAAAAAACACTTCAATTGAAATATTTTTATAGCAATTAATTTTATAAAAATACTTTTAAATTATTTTTAAAATCATTAATAATGTGATTATGAAGTTTTTATTCAATTTTAAAAATAGTATAGTAATTATTATAAAATAATTAACTAAAACAATTTAATACCTATAACCTACCTATGTATATGTAATACAAAAATGTTAACTAAGTTATATATGTATATATTAAACAAAAACAAACAAATAGAAAAATTTCAAACAGCTGAGATTAACTTAATACAAGTAGTAATACTTATCGATTAAATAATAATTGTGTTTCCATGGGTTTATGTTAATTATAATTGTTAAACAATTTGATATAAGTATTTTCATAAATTTAATATTTATATGCTTAATGTAGGTATACGTAATTAATTACTTTGATTTTGCAACAAATTCCTTGTTTCATAACAATCAGATGTTTAATAATCACCATCAGGGAAACCCGTGAAAATCAGTTAATTTAATTTATATTTTTTTCATTTTTTTTTGTTTAAATTTACTACTCTTTATTAATATTTATTTAGAATTCGTAGATTGATTTTAGTTTTTTTTTTTTTTTTAAGCGCTAACTGTTCAACTGTTAGACTAATAAGCCTGTCTTTACCATAGGTACATGTTGGAACAGGTGGTCATATTATATTCGTGTTAATAGAATTGATCTAAATGAATTCCCTATACAATTTAAACATGAGATAGCATCAGTTCTTATAACATGTAGAAACGTCTTAGATTTTCAATATTTACAATTCTATTTTTTGTTTATATTGTAATATTTTGTATTTGAGTTATATGGTATTCTATATCTGCGAGTTATATTATTCAATTAAATTATTTGTTTATATTGTTATATTAAAGTATTTTTTATTAAAGATATATAATTATTAATTATTGATTATGCCATTAATTTGAAACAATGGCGAGTGGTAGCTGAGTCGAGTCGAAAACCAAAAAAATTTTTCCACTTTCACTAGAATTCGAACCCGGGCCCACTCAACCACTGTGCCACCCAGCCGTTTTAGTTTAAAGTTGTTTAAAAATTTATAGTTGAGCAAATTGCAGTTTAATAAGTCTGGAACCTATCATACAAAGTACTATCACTAATCAAATAATAAGTTTAGTGATAAATAGTTGGTGCAATAGCTTATTTTTATCACTTATCATAACATAATGATAAGTAATTTTTACTAATTGAAACTTCATTAACAAACTATCATAAGTGGTTTGTGCAACAGGACGTACGAGTCGTTATAACTATACATGTTCTTTAAAGATGTATTCGTTAAGGCGTTTTTGCATTAAAGTTTTTTTTTACTTTTTTTTATTTTTGTGTGTTGGAGTTCAATTTTTTATACTAAAAAATTTGATTTCCCAAACAAACCCAATATTTAAATTTATTTTATTGAATTTTATTAAATTGAACAGATGGTACCTCAGCAAATAAAATTAAATTTAAATAAATCTTTTCTAACTTTCCAAAACATTTTTTCGAACTAATTTTTAAATGCACGTCTTTATTTATTAAACCAAGTATTAAACCAAATTTAAAGCGAATTCTTTTATTCTTAAATACTTACTAAATGAATCTAGACAAAGTGTATTTCAAATATTATAAAACATTTTACTTCAATTTTATTTTATTACACTTTATATGAATAGAAATATAGTAAAAATTTTTTTTAGTTTGATTTTCAACGCGGGTTCATGTTGATTGTACCCAAGTATGATGTTAATAACCTTCAAACTAGCTTTCAAACAAATATTGTTTTATTTATATTTTAGTATTTAAAGTTAAGGTTATCGATTGAATGAATTCATAATTCAATGAAAAGAAATCAATTTTAACTAGATTTTACCATTTTAAGATAGAAATAAGTTTTTTTTTTTTAGATGTCAGATTAAATTCAAATAGAGATAGTGCGGCAGATGTATATATATATATATTGTATTATACATATATATATATATATATATTGTATTATACATATATATATATATATATATAATATATGTTATATTGTAATCTAAAACTTATAATAAATCTGACTATCAACATGATTAGGTACTAATTACAAATATGCGTTTTTTATTTATTTGTTTACTTTTGTAGGAATAATCAAATATTATATTTTATTTCATTATTTAGAAATTAAAAAGTTAATAATTTAGTTATTAAATAGGAAAAGAATTTTTTTAATCAATTAGTGTAGAGATTGAGAATATAGTTTCTTAAAATCTAAATTCGGAATAAAATAATTAAGTTATGCTTTAAATTTGTCTACTAATCTACTTTATACAGATATAATTTATTTATTTAATTAAAATAATTTTTTACTTTTGTAATCTTATTTCAGTTCGAAGTTATGACAATCATGCTAAATGTGGTCTTGTTTGGGTACCACATGTTGTGGCATATCGTTGTCGCACATGCGGTATATCACCATGTATGTCAATATGCCGAGATTGTTTTAAAAATGGAAATCATGAAAATCATGATTTTAATATGTTTTTATCACAAGCTGGTGGTGCTTGCGATTGTGGTGATACATCTGTAATGAAAGCTAAAGGATTTTGTAAATCTCATGGCATCAAAAGACGAGCAAATAAAGAACCAGTCCCAAATGATTTATTAGCAGTGGCTGAAGCAATAATGCCAAAATTATTATTTCGTTTATTACATCATTTTCGGGAACACAGTTCAACAGCACATCAGCATAGTTCTTTGAATGCATCTGCTGGGAGTTTTGAAAGATTTTGTAATATGTTAATGGATTACAATAATATGGGTGAATTAATGCGTCGAGTAATGACCAGAGCACTTATTAATCCAGAAGTAAGTTCAAAATATATATTTTTACCGTATGAGATATGAAATTAATGGTTTAATTTTATTTTGTTTTAATTTTAGGTTTATAAACAATTTTCAGAGAAACCGTTTCATAATACACCTTATGAAAATTTTTTAAAATCAAGTAGAAAAAAATATCTTGATGCTGTTAATAAATTTCCAAGGTAAGTCTAACAATAATGTTTATTTTGATCGTATTTCTATTTTACTGCCTCATGGCATCTAATGAAAAGAAAATTACCCTTTCGTTTCGTGTCTGAAGATAAGTTTCCTATTTGTTTTTTTTTTTTTATGTAAAAATTAGGGATTTTTTATATGATTGCTACCAGTATTCTTTTTGATCTAAATTTTTTATAAATAATTTTTTGTATAAATACGTAAAATAATTGTTAATATAATTTTGATAACATTACCTTGAGTTTTTTAACAGAATTATTGCCTGAACAAGTAAAATGAGTGTGCAAATCAACTTTATCTGAACTCGACAAAAATTCTAGAAGCTGTTTTAACTAAGTTTTAGTTAAAATGTCAACCAACCAATTTTTTGTTTCCAAAATTGTATACATATACATATATAATTTATTGTATACTAAAAGAATTAATAATTATAAAAGTAACTCAAAAATTGTCCACTTTTTTGTATCTTGTGGAGTTTTTTTTTAAAGATAACAAAATATTTTTATTCTACATTTATAATCAAATTTTTGAAATTAAATTAAATACTTTAAATTTTTTTAAAAATTTATTCAAAGAATATTTTTTCAAAAAGAATATGACATAAAATCTAAAATTGAAATTTTATTTAAATTTTTTTTTAACATATTGTTTTAATATTTATTTAAAAATGGAAAATTCTTTGTTACAAGACATTTTGTCCTTATTATCAGCTTCTGAAAGAAAACAATTAAGTTATAATTCTGTCGTTGATTCGATTATAAAGATTCATCAACAAAATATTATTAACGGGTCTGGCAATATTGAAACTTTTAAAACCAAAATTCTGAATGCTATTAAAAGTGGAAAGGATTTAGGTTTAATTAGAACTACACCAAGCAATAATGACGATGCAAGTTATATTGAATCAATTATTTTAACAGTATCAAAATCAGGCCAAGTCGATTTTAATGTACACAAAGATGATCAACCAAACAAGAAAAATGAAAATGAACTTACAAATAGTAATAATGCAGAAACAACAAGTAATAAATTAGCTGCCGAAAATCAAAAAAATCGATCTGAAAATGAATTGAGTTCTAATAGTGAATTATCCGATTTTGACTCAAATATTTCATCATGTGATGAAGAATTTGAAAGAATTTTAGAAACGTACGGTGATGCTGCTACTAAAGAAGCTTTAGTCGATAAAGGTAGACGTAGACGCCGTGGAAAGCGTTCAAGATCTAGAGGTAGAAGACGCAGACGTTCTCGCAAAATGCGATATGAGATGGATGATCCAAAAAAAAAAGATGGAAATAAAAAAGTTGGAAATAAAAAAGATGACAGCGATGATGGTTGGGATGATGAAGAGGATGATGATATTAATGCAAACATGGATGAAGAAAATAATGAAAGTTCTCCATCGTCCTCAAATGAATATTATACGGAAGCAGCAATCGTAACAGATACCGGTTCATCTATTGTTGACGTAAATAAAGCATGTAGTTTTTGTAGACATGGTTCAGGTAGACGAAGAAGATCTCGTCGAAGAGGTGGCAAAAGTAGAAGTCGTAGCAGAAGACGGCGTCGTCATTGAAAAAGCTGATAATAATTATTTTAAAATATCCAGAAATAAATTATTTGTAATAATATTTTAAACCTAATTATTTAAATATATTTATATTGTCCTGTTTAATTATGGAAGTGATTTAATAAAAAGAATTATTTATATAAATTACAAATTATTTTTCTATCGAAAAGTTCCTTTTTAATATTTAATTATATTGATAAAGGTTAAATTCTTACATTGTCGTTGAATTTTGAAATCCCTAAAGCAAGCTATAAAAATTTGAAGACACAAAAAGTTTTACTTAAAATAGTCATTATTAATATAGGAAAATATTTAATAATTAAACTGCATATTTAATCTTAGGAAAATTCTGTTGTGAATATCTATTAAATAATGAATTTGAAACATTTGCTGAATTATATAAATTTACATGTATTACAATATTTCCAGACTTGAGCCACCTGACGAATATAAACATTTACCGGCATTAGGAGAGACATTAAAGCATTCAACATTGTTAGAGGAATTTATATTTTGGACATTTAAATTTGAATTTCCGCAAAATTTAGTTTGTTTCTTACTTAATATGTTGCCTGATCAGGATTATAAGGTAAATTCTAAAAGTCATTGATATAAAAGAAAATAGATTCTTATTTTTGTTTAATTTTAGGAACATCTGACAAGAACATTTGTTATGCACTACAGTCGAATACCAACTGTTTTAGAATTATCACAAGATCCTGACACACTTAGCAATCGTGTAGTTCATATGTCGGTTCAATTATTTTCCAATGAAAGTTTAGCTCTTAAAATGGTTGAAGAATTAAGTTTATTACATGTCATGATAATTAGTTTAAAATTAATGATGTCAAAAATTCTGATTCAAAATTCTCTTCACGGTAAATTTTACAGCTTAATTAATATTTTTAAATATATAATAAAATTTTATTGAATTTGTAGTTGTTGATAAGAATTTTCATTTCGTTATCGACTGTGCTAAAAGCGTTATGAAAGATCATTGTTATTGGCCATTAGTATCCGATTTTAATAATGTTTTATCACATGAATCAGTTGCATTAGTATTTTTACGTGATGATAATTTAATTGATATGTGGTTTCAATTTTTATCAATGTTACAAGGTATGAATGTTAACGTACGTGAAACAAAAAGTCATGTCGAATTTGAACCAAGCTCATATTATGCAGCATTTTCGTGTGAATTAGAGGCAAGTGCATATCCAATGTGGTCTATTATATCACATTTAAAGGATCCAACTCATGCTCAATTAGCCAAAAAAATCTTAACATTTTGTGTTAACTCGTTACACGAATGGTTAGATGCTATATTTTTCTTAAAACCAAAATTAGAAAAGGTTAGTATTTATTTTCAAGTTTTCCTTATATTATTAAATGAATTTTTAAAATATTATTTTATTGATTATAGAGCGAAATGTTGACCGCATCATTTCATTTCCCATTACATCGTTATTTAGCCGCATTTACTTGTCAAGCTGTTACTTCGATGGGAATGTCATTAAGCGAAATTTTACCATCACCAGATCTACTTACGTTATTAATGATACATCCCTTAAGAGTACAGGTGAGTTCTCATAATTTATTTTTAACAACAAATATAAATGTTACTTTAAAAAATATATATAATTCTAACTGCCCGAAAACTGCCCGAAAAAATCGTGCTGTCAAGAAACTTTATACCTATTAAATCGGAAATCTTGTGTTTACCAGATCTTGATTTATTGAGTTCAGTACTTTAGAGTGTAACGTGTGATGAAACTTATAACTCTTGAAAGGTTTCCTTTTCTTAAGTTGCTATTTAAGAACAACAATGAAAACTGAGTATAATCTATTCAATATAAAATTCAAATACATATATCAG
This sequence comes from Dolichopus griseipennis, assembly GCA_963082915.1. Taxonomy (NCBI): domain Eukaryota; kingdom Metazoa; phylum Arthropoda; class Insecta; order Diptera; family Dolichopodidae; genus Dolichopus; species Dolichopus griseipennis. Next base: position 365,790,310 of record OY720441.1, read on the forward strand.
TTTTGAAATGCTTTTTTATTCCCGCTCTCAAAAACTTCTGAAATTAATTTTTACCAACATATTAATACATTTAAATAAAATTTCTTTTAAAATTTACTATGTTTTTGTATTAATTAATAAAAAACTGAAGTTATATATCATTCATTTATTTTATTGAAGTAGTTATTCAATATTTTAGGTTCTTATAAAATTAAATTTTAAATCACTAGTGGTTTACATATTTCGAATTTTATGAAATTATTTTTTAAGGAATTTTCATTAAAAAAATAGGAAAATTAATTTAAATAAGTATAGATTTTAATTTTTTTTGAGTTTCTTCTAAATTATTTTAAAGTAAAATATATTATATCGCCCTAGATTTTTCTTCTTTCGCAAATGGTGATTGAATATGTGGTGTGAAATCATAAGTCATTAGTTTAGGCGCTATAAAACCACCGTATTGTTCCCTTCCTTTATACATTATACCAACACCAGATAACGGAACTGGTGGATTTGATGTTACTTCTTGAATATCAATAAATGGAACAGTAGTTTGTGCAGCATCTTTATCCATATCTGAGTTGACAAATTCTATATATTGGTTATGTTTTGATTTTGGTAAAGATCTTGCAACACTTCGAGTTGGAACGTCGGGACTTCTTAATATAATTGGAGTCCTAAAAAATTACAAAACATTATTTTAAGATTTTTCAATTTTAATATATTGTATGTATATATTTCTACCTTTTTTCACCAGTTACATCAGTATTATCATTTGATTGCCAAAAACTGTTAATTTCGGGTTCAATAAGTTTACCAGATTCAAAATCGTACTCTGATAATCTTGCTTCAAGATTTAAATGAGTACCAACAACTCTAAATTTAACACCAGTAATAATATGTGTTGGATCAACACCAGTTATATCGTCCAAATCTATTGCTCTATTATCCCATGCTAAAGTATGGTAATCAACTTTTGATTTGACATTTCTATCGAAAATTTGATATTCATCTACTGGTTTCCATTTTAATGATTCCACTTTAATATTACCACGAGGAAGTAATTCACCCTCTTGTATTTGCAAATGGAATATTCTTTTGACTTTTATAAAGCGGAGTCCAGTTACAACCCTTAAAAATTTAAAAAAAAAAATATTAAAATTCGTTAAAGTTATAAAATCAAATATTTTTCTATTCTAAATTTTTACTTACATATTATTATGTATATCTGATTCTACTGGTCTTAAATTGAAATATCTGTCTGATTTTAAACCTTGTTCATCACACAAACAGAAACAATAACTGCAATGCCAAAACAACCATCTCCACCATGAATCAACTTTAGTGGTTCCTCGAACACAATTTGATTTTTCACCTATTACTCTTCCATTTTCATATTCAATATAATCATAACGTCGAGTGTTATTCGCTGACTAAAATTAAAGAAGTTTTTCATTTTGAAAATATAAGAAATATCAAACAAAATTGTTTACCGATGGACAAATCCACATATCGGAATCCACATATTGGCAGTTAATTAATTTTCCTGTACACTTTGGTTGCCTTGCGCAATATAAATCCTCATAGCATCCGTGGCTTTTTGATATTTGATAATAAGCGCAATTTTCTCGACATGTTTTATCTTCGTTCATATCCACTTCGTTTTCAACATACCCTTGTAAAAGTCTAGTAACTTCATCATAAGTTTTACCTTTTATATGAACATTAGGATCACACTCCCATACAGTACGGTCAGCTCGTTTCATAACTTCACGCAAAACATTTTGTGTTCTATCAACTCGTTTTATAAATTCATCTCTCATTAAATTCGATTCTTGCGTGAAATTACCTGTTAAAAAATTAGATTTTTTAATTAGTTTATAAAAAAATAATAATTGCGAAAATTTTTTTGTATCAACAAATTATTTTTTTATAACATTTCATTTGTTTTTTTTTTTTAAATATCATATGGACGGGGTGGGGTTATTTTATTTATTTTGTTTTTGTGTTTTAATTTTAACAAACTACAAAGCACATTAATTAGCTACAGTATCAGATTATTTTGTTTTTATCAGCAATTTAATATCTAGTTTGATTTATGTATACAGTAGAATCTCTTTTTAAATTTAAATAAATTTTTTTTTTTTTTTTTAAATATTATGAAATTAGATCAAGAAGTAATTTTTATATATTAATTCTATGCTTACCTTTTTCATATATTCTTAACATCATCCATGAAAATTGCATCATTGTATATCCCTTAAGTTCTGTGTAGGCAACATCTGAATATAATGAGTATAAAAACTGTTGGGCTGATTGATTTGTTGCACACAATTGATCTCGAGCATCCTAAAAATTTTATTAACATTAATAGTGATTCTAAAAACAAAATTGTGAAAAATTTTTGCATTTCTTTTGAGAACTTTTGTTTTAAATATTTAATTTTGTAAAAACTTCAATCATGGAAAACTAATAAGCAATTTTACACTTCTTTCAATTGTAAGCTATGCAATTTGTAATTAAAATAAAACCAGATTATCCGTGACCAAATAGAATGCAAAATTGATCAATTGTAAAAATTAATAATGAATAATGTTGATTCAATATTTTTAAACGAATCAACGTGATATTTTAGTTTTGAATTTTAAAAGTTATCTATACATATTTTGAATATTTGTTAAAATTTTTTTTTAAATCTTGCAACTCCTTTAAAAAAAATCACATTGAAAATAGGAAGTTATTATACAAGCTTTTTTAATAATAAATGTTATTTTACATTTCAGTTTTTTTTTTTTTTTAAATGTTGCATAATAATACTCAACAAAACGTATATTCAACTAAATATTTCAAAATTTTATTTATTTTACAAATTTTTGTTGATTTAACAACAATTACTAATTAAGAAAAATATTTTATATACTATATATACATACCAATGTTGCTCTATAATACATTGTTTGTTTATTCATTGTATTTTCAATATTTATAAAAATATTTTTTATTGAATCGGATAACAATTCTTCAGTTAAATCTAATATTGAACGTTCATCAATTAAATCATCATTTTTTGAATATTTATTTAATACATTTCTAAAATAACCAAATTCACCATCCATATGTATTAAATCTTTTTCTAATATTTGCCATTCATAATAACGATTTAATAATATATATTTTTGTGATTCAAATGTTACTGTTTGTAAATTATCTTTAATAAATTGTTTATGACTATCAATTACTTTTCTAATTTGTAATTTTTTATCATTTTGACGTTCATTTAAATATTTCCATAAAGCTTTATCTAAATTAATATATTCTGCTTTTAATTCATCAACAATACAAGAACCTTTGGCAGCAGCCAACGTTGAACGTATTTCATACATTAAAATTGTTATAATAAATATTACAATTCCAAATGTTGAAAACATTTGTTTAGTTTCTATTCGAATCATTTTGAATGCAATATTTAAAAATTTTTTTTATTACACAATTCAAGTTATTCTTTAAAATTATATTATATTTTTATTATTAGTGTCATTAAGTTTTTTTCAATTTTATTCTATTATATTAATGCAATTTAGCAAATCCATTTTATTTTGCATTATATTGGATTGATGTCTGCACTTAAATAAAAAAAATAATTTAATTTTTTGAACAAATATTCGTGACCTCTTTTTTATCACTGGACACTTTTTATTTTTTTTTGCAATTTATTAACTTAATTTTTTTAAATTTTACTCTTTGTAAATTTAAATTAAAAAAAAATGTTTAAAACAAACAGAATAAAAGTATAAAAATTAAAAAACAGGTGGTATTTCTTTTTTATAATAATGTATTACTGGACTTTAATAACTATCATATCAAATTACAATATGTTCTTTCTGATATTTTGATAAAATTTTGAAAATCTTTTTAAAACAAAAAAAAAAAACGATTTCACAGTTGAGAGAAATTTCGCAAATTTTAAATTTGTTTTTTTAATAATTAAATGAAAACAGAATTATTGAGCAAGAATTAAATAAGAAACGTAGTAATTAATATTAAATCAATTATGTGTTAATTATTATAATTATTTTTGTTTTTTGAATATTTCAATTCGTTCAGCATAATAAAATACAAATTGTTCACAAAATACTAAATAAAATTTCTAGTAGTCTGGCTATTTCCATTTATTTATTAAAATCTGTAACAATTTTTCAATACAAAATTGTATTAAAGAAGTTTTAAATATTATGCAATTGCAAATATGTATCAGATATTCATATTTAATGATGCAAAAACTTTATTCAAAGATTTTTTTGTAGAAAAAAAATTCACAATTGTGCAATTTTTCTGTATGGTAATTATAATAATGTTATAAAAGAAGTAATGAGTAAAATATCTTGAACATGAATAAGTTAAATAAAAAATTCAATTCGTTTTTAGAATACATAAAACTTAAACAACTTTGCTTTAATTAAAATTTACCGAGTTCTACACCTTCTTTGTTATTATTTGATTTGAACACCACAATACAATGACAAAGATAACCTTCAAACATTTAATCTTAGTATAAATTTTAATGAAATGAAAATATTAATAATTTAGCTTTTTTTTAATATAATAACATCTTTTATGTACAAATAGCTATGTATATTAAATATGTTATGTATAAATTAAAACGATATTTAACAATGTATTAATAAAATATTGAAAAATCAATAATATTGTTTTAAAAATTTATACGAATATAAAGAAAATACGTGTTTCATTATTATTTGAAAGAAATTCGACCAATTTAAATTGGATTTTTATAATAATTTTCTATTTTTTATTTAAAAATCTCAGTTCTCTACGTTTTAGAATTTTAGGTTATGTTTTTATTATGTACATAATGTCCTTTATCATGGCTATAAAATTATTTATATACTAAGTAATTGAACTTATAAATAAATATATGTATATTAAAATGTTATCTGTTTATTTAATATAATTAATATTTCAAAATTTTTATTCTGTATTATGTTTAAAACAAGTTTAAAAATTTTTTTTTTTAAAATTTAATAAAAATCGAAAGCACACAAAAAAAATAAAAATTTAAATTAAAAATAAAATTGTATTAAAAAAAAAACGGAATCAATGTTGAATTAAATATTTTAACCAAACCAACCTCTTTTAAAGACTATATACCGAGAACTAATTGAGAGTTAACTTAAAAAGAGAGCAAAACAAAAGTTCAAAACAACTTTACTTGCTTTTGTATATGGTTGATTGGTATATTGTATATATTATATTCTACTAGTACTATATATAGCATATAATAATATATAGTGATAATATTCTATATTTATTTACAAATTACAATACAATATTGTCTACATTATGTCTAAATAAATACTTTTATATTATATATATATATAAATGTATTCTGATACTCATGTTTTATTTAATTTTATAAAAGTTTAATTCGTGTTTCATGACAACCGTATGTATATATATATATATATTATATTATATATTATTTGAATTTAGCTTTCGTTTTTTTTTTTTTAATAAATACCCTTCTATATAATCATATTTATTTAATTCACATGTATATATGTACATTGTACAATGTACATTATTATTAGGTATAAATTCTGTTTGTTTAATAAAATAAATTTATAATAAGATACTTTTCACTAGACTTATTGTATGGGAGTTTTTTTTTTTATTATTATTTGTAATGGTATTAAACGTTTTTGCATTTGCACTAAATTTAATGTAATAAAAATATGTATAGGAATATATGTATATAAATACAAATGTAATGTTATAAATTAATAATAAAAAAGGAAACAAAAGGAAACGTACTTAAAATGTCAATGTTATTTAATAAAATATACATTGAAGGGGGAGGGTGATTCTAATCTAATAATTATAATATTCCACTTATATTGTTCTTCAAATGATTTTTCCTACATTGATAAAGTATTTATTTTAAATTAATTTTTTAATTAAATTTCAAATGAATAATAACGAATTATTAAAGAATATTTTAATCAATAATTGTCTCAACTGTCAAATACTTAATAAACTAAATACAATAACTGTCAACTATTGGATTGAATTTTCCCATTTTTCGTTTAGAATCGCTGTCAAATAACATTCTTTTTTAAGAACTTGTATTTAAATTCAAATTTATTAAAATAATAAATATTAAATATTTATAGAAATTATTAATTAAAATTATTTATCAATTTAAATAAAATAATTAAAACGAAAATTTTAATTAAATCTAAAATAAATAACGTGACTTTTAAAAAACTCATAACAATTGCACAATACAAAAATTTTAATAACATACAAAGATTTATATACACTTAATTCTATTAAAATGATTTAATTAAGATAAAAGATATTGTATAACAATTTAACACGGAATAATCAATTAAATTTGAAAAAAAAAACAATTAAATACACTTTTTTTTTTTTTTAATTCTGTAAAATTTTTCACACTATTTTTCATATAAACCTTAACCTTTAAATCTTTTTGTTTTTGAATCTTTTTTTCACATTTGTTTAATTTTAAAATTTTTTGCGATTTAATTTCTATTTCAAAATATATTTCGAAATTTATGACCTCATTGCAGAAAAACCACTTATAGAGGAATAAAAAAAAAAAAAACTGAAATAGATTATAAACGCAAAATAATTTCAAACACTAAAATTCTCTTATCTTTTGTGTACATTTTCTTAGCGTTTTAAAAATAAAACTGACATTTTTTTTGTACATTGTAAACAGAGGGCAACAAAAACCATGTACAAATGTTATAAATGATAACAGATAATAAACATAAACATAACAGGGTGTTTAATAACAATCGTTTAAATTAAAAACAAAATTTTTAATTAATTAAAAATTAAATTTAATTAAGTACATAATGAAGTAAAATTTTTTGAACTCTTAGGCCCTTACCTAAATCACGACGTACGGCGTACTTCTTCTTTCAAAATAATTTTAAATACATATAATTAAATGAGAGCTCCCGAAATACGCGACATACTATGCGTCGGGTTTTTAAAATTTAAAAATTGACAAAGCGTATTAAATTTTGTTATTGTTTTTTGTTATGTTGTTATGGTGATTATTTGTTGACATTGAATAAATAAAACGTTTTTATATTACGTACGCGCGTATCGGGATATGATCCTTACCTAATCGTACGTCGTACGCTTTTGATTAGGTAAGGCCCTTAGGATTTGGATTTATTTAACTTATTTAAATTTTTTAAAGATTTTAATGTCCGCGCTTAGTTATTGGTTTAAAATTTGATGATCCAGTTTTAGGCGGGAAGCATTGTTGCTCTTTAAAATTCCTTTTTTTTTTTTTAATTGTATTGTTAGTAAATAATAGTGCATCGTAAAAACTTGAACTACTAATTAATTAACTAAACAAATTGAACTTTATTTAAGCTTTTTTTTTTTTAATAACATATTATTATTTTTTCGTAATCAGAGAATTGTGATTGTCCAATAATAATATTTTTTCTAGTCTTTGTTTTTTTTTTTTTTTTTTTTAAATATTGAATTTTATTGAATGAAAATTACATTTATATATTCTGTTTACATTTACAATTTGAGAATGTGTGAAATTATTTTGTATTTACATAAATATTATATACTTTAAATTGCTCGTTTGATTTTTTTTTTATTTTGTAGTTAGTAGTAAGTACTCTTAAATTTAATTATTTTTTTCTAATGATAAGAGTAATGCTAGTAGGAAAGAAGAGATGTAGTTTTTGTTATTTTTATTTCATTCATTTGCATATTTTTAGGCTGTGTAAATTAAATACTTGATAATGTAATTAAACAAATCTTTAAAGCATCTTACAAAAAAATGGAATATAAGTAATTGAATATTGAAAAATATTAAATATATTGTATTAAAATTAAATAAACTATCAGGTCACATTTTATAATAGAATTAAAGAAAACAAAATGTAAAGCGTTTACCACCCGCTAACATTCAATTAGAAAAATCAATGAACTTTAATCAACAAAATGTAATTTAAAAAAAAAATGTATTTTTATGCTGCCAATTAGAAATACAAAAGAATTTTCAAAGCAAAGAAAGATAAAAAAAAAACTGTACTTGGAAGCTTTTAATTTGATTTTTTTCTTTAGAACAAAGCATGAAATTCTTGGAAATAATTATAAAAAAAAAAAAACAAAGAAAGCGTTGGGCTATTATTTAATATTCTAATCTGAAGTCTGAACGGCAATTAATCTTCAAGATTCAAGTGTGAATCATAATTTTAACTGAAAAGCATTCATGTTTATCTTAATAAAAATTCAGAAGAATTTATTCCAAAATTATTTTCTTAATTTAAAAAAACCAAATTAAATTTATTTTTGGTTTATCTTTTGGTCATATTTTTTTAATTTGTGCGGTTATTTACCATCTTATACTAGTGATAAGTAATATTTATGATAAAAAATTGTATGATGTCAGAGAAAGTATAATTTTAATATTTTTTTTTATATTAATTATTTTAAAAAATAAAAATTTTAATAGTTATTTCCAAAATAAATTTATTTAACTAAATTAAATTATTAAAAGATCATCTTAATAATGATGGACTGACACTTATTTTTTTAAATTTGATTTGATTAACGTTTCTTAACTGAAACAAAATGTATTAATCATTCACATCATACTTGTATGTACTTTTATAACAGTTCATAAAGATCTGGTTCTATTAAATAATGTACATTTAGAGAAATTTCCAATAATATATTAAGTTATTAGTCATAATCATAATCCAACTTATATTTTCTTTATTGTTTTAAAACAATGTCATCGTCTAATACACCTTACTATTATTTATTTTAAAGTATATATATGTATCACTTACATATAAAATTTATAAAACCGGAAAATACAGTTATTTATATGTATTTTTTTATATACCATTTTATGTATATAGTTTGTTATTACCTAAAATTATGTACAGTATATTCTCACTTTTTATTTTGTAAAAAAAAAAAACCATGAATCATCATTCACAATTTTTCACTTTGTAACTCTTTTTTTTTTCAATTCGTTTACCTTTTCGCACATTCGCATACAATTCACAATGTTTCATATAAAATTGCTTTCGCTTACCATCATACTTTTTTAAGTAAAAGAAGAGGCGGCAGAACCAGAAGAAGTGTAATAAAATGATAACAAAAAAAGTATTTACAAAATTAATAAACAAAACAAAATTATTGAAAAGAAAAGCGCTCTGAAAATAATCAATTGTGCCAAATTTTTTTTTGAACAGTTTTTGAAAGTTTTTCAACGAAAAACATTTAATTTCAAAAAGTATGTTATTTAAATAAAATTTAAATAAAATAAAAACGCAAATTACCAATAAATTATCACTCAACATCATTAATACACTACGAGTTGTTGTACGTGATTCACGTTTTGGTCCAGCAAACAATAAATGCAATCTTTCTAATAAATGATTAATAGAATGTGCATTTGGTGATACATTCCATTCTGAAAATTTAATTAATGTATCTGGTTCTAATGTATCCTGATATTTTTCATAACGTTCCATTTCATCTAAACGACTTTTAATACGATTTGTAATATCTTTTATCTCGTGTAATTCGAGTTCTAATCTTGTATTTGTTCTAATGTATTGATGGATAGCTTCAATTGTATATTCAGAAAATGTTGCAAACTGTAAAATTAAAATGTAAAATATTAATTTTAATTGTAAATACATTTTTCATATTGAAATTTATTTAAAACTATATATTTAATATATGATAATCAAGTAATTTTTTAAATTAAATATTCCAAAAATAGATTAAATATTTAAAAAAATTAATGTTCTAATCAACGTAATTATTAATTAGAATTAATTAAATATTTTTTTCAATTAAATGTGATTATATGATTTTACGAATCTGCCGTGTAAATCTATTTTTTAATAACAATTAATTTAAATTCATGTTGATGAAGATATTTTTATTAATTAAATGGATTCAGTCTTTTTTTTTTTGACAGAGAAATTTTTTTATATAGATTCAAGTTTATCATTTTGCACTTCGTGTTTTGTTAATAATACAATTTAAGAATTTATAAATATTGTATTTAAATATTGTGTTTTAGTATATGTATTTATAAAAGATATTGATCAAATATGTAATTATAGAAATAAACAGGGCCGTGTTTTGTTTAATTTTAGAGAATTTTTAGGAGTTAAAATGTTTATTATATTTTTATTTTATTAAATATTTCCAAAATATGCAATGTTTCATTTACTTAACTAATTAGTATTATTTTAAGAGTTTTAACTTAATTACAAAGAAAAATGGGAAAAACCTTTAGGTGTTTATTATATAAAAAAATATATTTAAAAATTATTTTAACTTAATTATAAATTAAATAATAAAAGGTTAACAAGTACTTGGTTTGAATATTTTGTTAAATATTTAATAAGAACTGTAGGACTTCAGCGCTCTATGTCACAAAACTATTAGTCTAATACTGATAAACTAATTGTTTGTTATTAGTTCTAATAAATTTGAAGAATATTTGTAAATAACCTCAGCAATTCCATTATATTAGCAAACATTTTTAAAAAAATACAGCGTTAATAAAAGTTAATGAGTTGAGGAGATAGTAAGAAATGATACGGATTAGTTTTAAGCTGTAAATCAATTATAAATTTGTAAAACTTTTATTAAACTCAGGTAATATTTAAAAAATCTTAAATTTTCACAAATTGATATGAGTTTATTAATTTTTAGTCTTTCTAATTTATTAAATGTTACTAGTAATCATTAGTCCACTATATACATAATTATATTATGAATAGACGATAGGTAGTTTCTTCTTTAATTATATTTTAAAATTAAGACGAGTTTAGGTGTCGCATGGTTTAGACATAATGAGTTCGGCAGAATTCTGAATAATTTTAAAATATATATATTTTTAATCTGAGAATTTATTTGATTTGTAAAATTAAATCAAAATACTAACTATACATTTAGTTAGTTTATATTCATAAATCTATAAAAATCATAGGAAAAATTGAAGCATAAATTTATTTTATAATCCAAATATTTTTATCATATTTCGTTAATTTTGCAAAAAATTAATAATATTTCTAATAAAAACATATATATCCTGTTTAGAAAAAAAAGGGTCAAGTTTCAATTATGATTAAATAAAATTTTTTGTATATGAATGCATTTTTTCAATCTGTTATTTGTACAGTCACAGTTTAATATAAAAAATATTTTTTTTTTTTATATATTTCATTCATATTACCCTTTCATGATTTTGATCAATTCGTCTTGATAATTCACCCAAACGTCTTAAAACTTTTTTAGATTTTTCCCGTGTTATTGGCAATTCAATATGTTCACCTAAATTTGTTTGTTCAATAATATCCCATGTTTTTAATATACCAGTTGCAACAATTTTTGTTACATGTAATACATCCAGCACATCATCTATTATTGCATTTGTTTGATGAAAATTACTACAACCGACTAGGATTAATAAAATCCATGTAAAGATTTTATTAAATACAATTTTAGATTTTATTCGCACCATATTTTTTTTTTTGAATATGTATGTATTTTTTTTTTTAATTAATTAAAAACTAATTTGAAAAAAAAAAATTAGAATTATTATTAAAAACTACACAATTAATTTATTAAGTTATATTATTTGTTTGGATTTTAAGTAGATATTATTTAATCATAATGAAAATATTCAGAGCACTGCCACGAAATCGTTGTAATATTTTTTGTACTATTTAATTTAAATAAAAATAAAAAAAATGTGACCTGCTCAAAGCAAATGATGATTAAATACTAAAATGGAATTGAATTGAATTGAGTAAAAATGAAATTGACTTGACTGGTTTATGTTCGCTCAATAAAATCTAATAAAAGAAAAGTGGCAAGAGGTAGACGTAATAGAGAGTGGAAGAGTAGAAGAAATAACAATATTTATATTTAAATAATACAATAATATAACAAGCAAACTGGCTTGTTTTAAATCTATTTTACCGTATACCCTGTCTGTATATACATACATGCAAACATACAATACAGAATATTAGTTTTTGTTTCAGTCAGCCGTATGCCCAATTCCCTAAAGTAAATTTACTGACACTTTTCAGAATTCTTTTCCATGTGATTAAAAAAAATTGTTTTATTCTTTGTTTTATATTCCAGTTTTTAAGATTGTTTTTTTTTTTTTTTTTCATATTTTATCTTTCTTTCAATTTTTTTTTTTTTCATATTTTATCTTCCTTTCAATTTTTTTTTTTTATTGCTGATTCAGATTTTATTAATATATGTGATGTGACGGTTAATTTTATGATTAAAATGTGAATAGAATGATGAAGTGTAGTAATAAACGAAGCGATTATTGAAAAGAGGGAAGATAATTCTTTTAGAAGCACCAAATAAAATGTTCATGGATGTAAATAAAAAAAATTTCCAAGAACGCGAAGAACGTGAAAACGTTAAGTACATGTACACTGGAAAACGTCAAGTGCTCTGTACGTTGAAAATCAAATTGAAAGTAATTAAACGTCATTAAAATGTCAATGTCATTACTTACTTATTGTTTCTTCTTTAATTATTTAGAATGATTAAAATTTTGTAAAATAATTAAAATTATAATAATGAGAGACTATCGAATAATGATAACTTCTTTGATAATTATTAACTGGATTTGGTTTTATATTCGCTACACATATCCGTCAACCAATTTCAAATTCGTTTCAAATTAAATGTCAAATAAAATTAGCTTTGAATTTACAAGATCATACAATGCAAATTAACGCCCCATTGTAGGCCAACACAATATATATTAATTTTATAAGTAATATTATTTTTTGGTTTACATTATGGTCACATGGGGATTTGTTTGGTAATTTTTTTAATTAATTTGTTTTTATATTCAATTATAATTCAATAATTTTTTTCAATTAAATATTTCATTACCTCTGTACTGTAATCGAACCAAAACCACCTCGGTAAGTAAGTCAAATGCTTACTCACTACACTACCGAGACCCCTTATAAATTTTTTTTTAAAGTCCTAAAACATTTCGCTCAATATTTTCGATTTGCAAGTATGTTTGTGACTTGTTTGAGCAGATAAGAATACGTAATGCCCGACATAAAAGTTTCGATTTTATTTTATTTTTCACGATTTAACAGGAGAAAAATTTAAAAATGGGAATTCCCCTTAAAAACTTATTATTAGTTTCAAATTTATTTCAACAAAGTGTTTATTATCTATTTAATGCTTAGTAATATAAATATTGTATAATAATATTATTTATAACTATTTTTAATTTTTTTTTTTACGAATTTATTATTAAAAAGTTAAATGTTGTCCACTGTTTTACTCACAAAGTTTTGTACTGACTCCATTCCTAAACCTTATTTATAATACCGAACATTATTAATTTCAATGTAATTGGTATGCGATTATTGTAATTTTCAAGCACGAACGACACATTTAAATTTTAGAAATTCTCCAGGTGGTAATAAGTTTAGCAATATATTTCATTTAAGTATTTTTTATAAATATACATTTGCTAATAGATTTTCAGTATGAAGTTATTATTTTTAATTAATGTAACATAAAGATATCTTTAAAGTATTTATAAAATACAATGTTTTACAAAGTAGATAAACATAATATATATATATAAATACTTGCGTAATCAACTAAAAATTTGTATAGATAATGACGATTATTTTCCTTTGAATTAATTTTTTGCAAACTTCAATGGATTATAGAATTTAATTAACTAATTATTAGTTACGAATGCCTTTACATTTATAGTTGCAATTGTAACTAATAATTTTAAAGACATGATTAAGACATAACCCTGCTCAAAAATAAATTATTTTTTATATTTGAAAATTTACTTTTTTAAATATAAATTTTAAGAAAAATTAGTTTTAATCATATGACATGTAGACTACCTATCTTATGGTATTATAAAGTTTCTAATCGTTAAAAATAAATTATCTTTTCGGAAACAACGGTTTCTATTGATTCAAAGCTATTCAAAAACGTCCATACTTAAACAAAAAAAAATTAATCTTATATCATGTTCACACTACGTAAAAAAACCTAATAAAAATAGCCCACTTTTAAAATCAACCGTTCGGACCATCGTTATGCATGAACTTAGTATTGTTTGACGTTTCCATTTCAGCAATATTTTTTAGAGTAAAAAAACAAAATTGACTCTAAATAAAATAAATTAAAACTGAACAAGGAAAATTTTATTTTTAATTATAATTTCAATGACATTTTATTAAATAATAAATAAAATTTTTCTTTTAATATTCAAAAAAAAAAAAAAAAGGAATTTTGTTTATTTTCACATTTTACAATAAAATCACGTGGGGATGTAAGAAAATTCAAACAATAATCGAATATATCAAAAAATTTTATTCAAAAACCTAGTTATAATCATTAAATTTAACTAGAACTTTTAAAATCCTGGTTCATTTTGAAAGCAATTTTAAATATGAAAAAAACCTTGTTACAAACCACGCATGAATCTGGTTTCTTCGAATAACCTGGTTCTAATTCATAGTGTGAACATGGTATTATACGACATTTGTCTTGCTAATATCTCTTTATTTTGATTAAAATTAATGTAGATTAATTATATAATATTATCATATTTACAATTATTTGATGGCAATATTTCAGATAAAATTACAGAACAAACAACTAAAGCTGATGTTGGATGATCAAACTTGTATTTTAGTTCTTTATACTGGTCAGTGTCATTGATTAATATAAGCTTTAACCTTCTAAAATTGCAATCCTTCTATACTTAATGTTTACACATTTTGAAAGAATTCAATAAATTTATGAATTGAAAAAAAAATTAGTCATAAAAATCTTTAACTAAATTATACATTTTGTGTTACTTCTTGAAGACATCTTTAAATAAAACTGAAGATTTTGTAAAATAAAATTTAAATTTTTAATATAAAAAAAAATTTAAGAATGAATCATTAGGCTTTTTTTAATCCAATGGATTTTCCTATGTAATACATAATAAATATATAATTTTGAAACATAACATGGATATACAATTTATATATATGTATATAAAAAAATATTTCTTGCATCGTGGTCAAAATTATTTTGTTAATTCGTAGAAAATTAATATTTTGTATGACACATCGTCCATCGACACCAATTTAATTACTTTTTATAAAAAAAAACATTTTTATTATTAATACATAGGTAGGTATCCAATGATATTTGTTGAGCAACACTCAAGTGATATTGGACTAATCAGGCATTTTTTTTTAACTAACTTATTAAACCTGAAACTTGATTGTAACCAAATCGTGATTGACATGTGCTAATAGCTATATCTTTTAACATTTAAGCTTTTTCAATATTCTTACACTCTTTTACAAAGTCTTTGCATTTACATAGTAAAATTCTCTAATAGAAAGTTCATTAGTATCTACGGCACATTCTAAAAAAAAATCACTAAACATGTATATGTATGTAATTCTTGGTATTGTCTATTTAAAATTCTGTAAATGTTAATTTGAACTTATTGAATTCCAAAACTTAATGAGTTCAAACATAATATGTAGAATTAATTATATTAAGAGTTTTTTTTTTTTTATTTCATTTTTCATTACCACCTACCCTTTCATGATCTCTATCAATTTGTTTTGATAATTCATTTATACGTTTTAAAACTTTTGTTGATCTATCTCTGGTTATTGGTGATGTAATATTTGAACCGGCAGTTTTGTCTATAATATCCCATGTTTCTACAACACCAGTTGCAACAATTTTTGTTAAATGTAATGCAGCTAGTACAGTTTGTACTCCTGCATTTGTTTGTTGAAATTTACTAAAAATGACTAGAATTATTAAAATCAATATAAAGATTTTACTAAATACACTTTTAGAACTAAGTTGTATCATTTTTTTTATATTTTTTTTAGTAATTTTTTTATTATTTTTTTTTAACTCTAAAAATATCTAAAAATTTTTCATTGGCGTTTGGTTCTGTTTTTTTTTCAATTAAGAGTCGAGATTAGGTAACGTAAACGTTACCAAAATTGAAATTAATAAGCACAGTCGCGTTTTTACTTTATTATTTGCCTTACATTAAAACAAATTTGTGATCAGTTCGAATCAAATAATAAAAAGAGACTAAATTTGGTAAAATAAATTTTTTTCTTGGTTAATTTTTGCACAATCTCTAAATAGATGATTCATATTAGCTTTTGCCTCTCAGAACCTTCACATTTTTCCATGTTTCTTTTCTGCTTTAACTTTATACATTTTTTGGCCATCCGAGATAGAGTATCTGAATATTGTATAGCATATTTTAACATACAAGAAGAGTATATTTCAATAATATGAAAGAGTTAACATAAGCAATACATGTGAACATTATAATGAATAAGAAACTAAAAAAATTTAAGTTATATATATATATATATATATATATATATATATATATATAAGTAAATAATCTTGTAGAGTTCAATAGTATTCGTTATATGTATATAATAATGATAATGAGACAAAACTGAAAGATGAATTAATTTGTGAACTTGTAATCACTAAACCCAAAATTTAATGATTCTTAAAACAGTAAAAAAGATATTTATATTTTCTAAATATAAATAATGAAAATTTATATTATGGGGATTCCCGCAATTTTAAAAGTGTTTATAAACATTTTGTTTAATAAATCAAAATTTTACCCTCTAATCTAAACCTTATCATTAGGGCAAATAAAAATATGCATTAGCATCTTTTTTTCCTTATGTCTAAATCGATAAATGAACATGATAGTAATTCGTTTCAACAAAAATTATGAATTTTAAGCTAGATTTGTTAGGGCATATTTTTGCATATTTTACCTTTTAAGAGCATATTTTGGTTTATTTTGACAATTTTCGTTCAAAAGATCATAATTTTGACTTGATTAAAAACTATATCTGCAGCTTTGACTGGTAAAGCGATACAAAATGCTACGATAAATTACACGACAAACGAAACTTTTGCATTTAAATTCGCACCAATTAACTCAGTTAATGTAGAAAGGAGATTTATTTTATGTAAATGTACAAAAGCGTCCTACGATTGGAAGAATTTCTTATTTAAAAATTTAAGTAAAATGTTTGTGATATATTGCAACCAAAATTTCAGTTAAACTTTGTTTTTAATTTTACTAGATGTAAGATTTTCGTTATTTGGATTAATTTTTTTTTTAATTTATGTTTATTTAATTAATGTTTACTTAATTTATGTTTATTTATTTAATATAATTTTAACTTATTCTACTCTCTAATTAATCTTTTTATCTTTTTTTAATATTTTAGTTTCATGAATTTATTTTATTTTATTTCATTAAATTTAATTTTAAAATAAAAAATTATAATAAAAATAATATATTAAAAAGAAAAAAACTATCTGATTAGAACTTTTTTAATTTTCAAATAGAATTGAATTAATGGGATGAAGTGAAGTTTTTGCTAATTTCATTCTCTCAAATAGTTTTTAAACATCTTCTATTTATACCCTTGTAAATTTTGATTTTGTAACTTCCATATTAAATGTATTAAATGTAAAATATTTTCATTTTCACAATCCAATTTTTTGTTTTTTATTTTTTCAGAGCTTTTTCTATGAGATTTTAGCTGGTATATGGATAAGAAATGGTTTACAAATTAAAGGACAGGCAATGACTTATGTTCAAGCCAATTTTTGTAATTCAATGGTAGACATGGATTTATTTTTTTTACAAATATGTGCAACACATTTACCAGCTAGTGTTTTTTTGACAACAACAATTGATTTATTTGGAGTATCAGATTGGCTTGGAATGTCACCGATCTCAACACCACAAGAAATGGAACAAGATTCTATGTTGGAAGGTTTTTTAACATTTTTAGCAACATTAGCAACATCACGAACAAATTTAGGTAATGATGAACGTACTCAATGTATAATTGAAATTAGTGCATTGTTAGCAACAGAAAACAAAACTCATAGCCAATTGTTAGAATTAATGCCTGAACGTTCTGGTAATGTTCATACAAAAAATTTTGAAAAATTTTTAAAACAATTATCAGTGTATAAAGCTCCAGCATCATGTTCAGAAAATTTAGAACAAGGTTTATTTATGCCAATTGATGAAGTTTGGGAACATTTTTATGATCCCTTACATGTTTTATTGCGGGCCGTCCATAGACGTGATTTTCAAAGTTCAATGGATCGTTTTGGAAATTATGTTAAAAGTAAAAATAAAATGCCCAAAAGCGGTAATTTATGGCCACCATTTAGACTTCCACGACCTGTTGGTGAACAATTTAGCGATCCATGTTGTATTTTAAATTCACGTGTCTTCCATTCAACATTATTAGCAATATTACATAGAGCTGTTAACTCGCACAATATATCAGAACATTTATTGGCTTTAGCAGTATTTTTACTTGAAATTGCAGTTGAAAAAAGTGATACATTTAATACCAATAAAGATACGATTTCAGAATGTGAACGTAATACAAGTGGCGGTTATTATTCTAGATCTTGTCGTGATGCTCCAGAATTACTTCAGTGCTATCCAACAGATAATCTTTTTGAAAACTTGCGTTATAATGTATGTAAAGTATCTTTAAAACCACAAGAACCACAAGTTACACCTAGTTATAACACAAATAATTTTGATAGTGATCAAGAATGGGATGTTTCTGAAAGTGAAACTTTACCTATGATTGTTGGTCATGATATGTTACCACCCGCTTCTAGTGGTATGGAAGTAGCAATACCACAGGATTTATCAGTAGTATCAGAACAATCATTAGTAATACGAACTAATAGTCAAGAAGATGTTAGTGAAACTGGTAGCACACATAGTGGAGCTGGTGGTACTTTAATTGTTGAAGCAACAACACCAACTGAAGATAATATTGTTGCTCAAACGACAGGATCAAATGCACAACGAAGAAACTCAACTAATCGTTTTGATTCAATGGAATTACAAACGATCAATAGCATTGCATCACATTTTGCTCTACAAACAATTGCATTACCAGAAAGTGGTATGGAAGTTGCAATTCGTCGTGACTTAGGTTTAGCACCAACAAATCATCAAAACTCAAACGCACGTCAAGCGCCTTCATCACATCAAACAGAAATGTTTTCACCTACTTCAAATAATGTTATGTTATTACCATTTCAACGTGTTCAACCAGTTCCTGTTCCAAGTAGAAATTTAGATGTTGTGCCAACGCATGGTACTAGAGTTGTTTCAAATACAGTTGCTGCATCTAGTGGAGGTCGAAGTAATAGTATCCCCGGAAGCGGTATTAATATGAGTGGTGGTTGTGCTAATAGGAAACGTGCCATCGAAAATGCATTTAGTATAGACTCTGATACTGTGATTTTAGATGAAAGTATTTTATCTCTTCTTCTAAAATTGCATTCTCAATTGAGTGGTACATTAGACAGCTTCTCCTTAGAAGATTTTAGTGAGGAAAAAAAAGAAAATCTAGACGATGAAGAGAAAGTTGAAGATGTTAAAGAAGGTATTTATTTCATACTTGATTCTAATTTTGAAATTAAAGCAAATTTTTACTTTTTAGGATCTCCTAATACTTCAATGGATGTAGATTTGGAAGAAGCTGGTCCCTCGGCATCAATGAGTACAGATGAACCCATGACAGAAGAAAAATCTAGTCAAGAAAATGACTATACAAAGGATTCTCGAATAGGAGATGGACCGTATTTTATTGGAAATTTATTACACAATATAGCTAAGCGTAATGAAGCTTGTGCTCAAAATATTAATATTATACGACAACGATTGTGGCCAAATCAAAGAGAAAAGCAAGCTGAACAAAAAGCTCGAGAGGCTAAAGAAAAAGAAGAACGCGGCAAGCGTGCTCGCGAACGACAAAAGGAACTCTTAGCTGAATTTGCTTTTAAACAAAAACAATTTATGAAAATGGCCGCAGAAAATATGGACATTGGAGAAGAACCTGATGAAGAAGAAGAAGTTGAACAACTTCGAGAAAAAGAATACGATTGTATAATATGTAATCGAACAGGTTGTAGTACTGATACAAACCCGATTGGGTTGGTGGTGTTAGTAGAGTCGTCTGGAGTTGTTGGCCATCGCCGAAAGCTAGAACAACCTTTGAGATTACCACTGTCATCGGCTGACGCTGACGAACTTATTCGAAGTACCCGTTTAGCATCAGAATTTAATAGACGAACTGTAATTTTGGGTATGAAATTTGGTGAAGATTCCTGGTATTTATCTAATAACTTAGCGTATGAAACTGGAATACATGTTCAATCATGTGGACATCATGTTCATTTGACATGTTTAGATGCATATTTAAATTCGTTATACCCAACACAAAGACAAAATTCACACGTTGAGCGTGGTGAATTTTACTGTCCAGTTTGTAGGCAATTGTCAAATTCAGTGCTTCCACTTAGTCCTCAATTAGATCGTCTAGCACCTATAATTAGATCTGGAAAACATAGTTATGAGCTACTAGTCAGTGAATTAACAAATTTAATTAAGGAAAATGAAAAACCACCTGTAAATTTTATAATTCTTATATTTAAAAAAAAACATAATTGTATTTTTTTTTAGCCTACAACAAAACTTTCTGAAGCAATGGGTAGAGCAATGGAAGATATGACAAATATTATTCATCGCAAACAAAAACGGGTACCACCAACGTTTAGAAGTTTATTTTTATTTGTAACCTCGATTGCAAGAACTAATTTAGAAGCTGAAATTATACAAAGAGGAGGTTCCTTACATTCAAATAATAAAGTTCGTTATAAACCTAAACGTGAATGTATAGTTCCTTTATTACATGTTTTATCAGTTCATATAAGAGTTTTAGTTGTGTGGCCGTTATGGCGGTCATGGGCTTCCCTAGCCGGTCTACCGATATATGATTTAGAAACAGTGCCTTCACATTGTAAAGAATTTATACCTAGTCTTTTAGCAGATCCGATCGCTTTATTAATTAAATTTGTATTACTAGCCCCACTACATATAGATATAGGTACATATATAAAACTTTAATTACTTTTTCAACATAAATAATATTTTTAATTTTTTACTTCATAGTATATTTCACATGCATAGTAAAAGCAATATATAATTTACTTTATTATCAAATTGTTGTACAATTATGTACAACATTGACTGATGAACAATGCGACTATGCCATCAAGCTCTATATGGAAAACAAAACAAACATGGAAGAAGAGCCACCAATTGATTCATTACAGAATGCAATTGCATTTGTATTATTAAATACAGATCGTTTAAAACAAATGAGGCGTGAAAGCATTCAATCATCAGATCCCGAAATTTTTTTATATTTAAATTTAAAAGAAAAAAGCCTACGAAAATTATGTTTACCATTTTTGAGAATAGCAGCATTATTACGACATCATTTGTATAGAGAAGATTTACCAAAAATACAATCAGGTTTATTAGAATTTGAACTTTTATTAGTTTATTTAGATTTAGTTCCAAAAGACACAAATTGGGTAAACTTTGATGCGGCCAAAGTATTATGCTTTATTCCTGGAACAGAAAAAACATTACCAAAATTTTGGTGCGAACAATTATTGTCAAATACTCCCCCACCAACAGATACAATTAGAGAACTACTTATAAATCAGCATATAGATTGGCAGCAGCCAAGACTTTTACGATTACCTAAAGAATATGAGCGATTATTTACGGTATGAATAAACTTTTATAAGATGATAAATATGAAATAAAAAATAAAACTAAATAATTTATTGATTCTAGTATTATCATGAAAGTGCTTGTTTAAATTGTTTACAAGTACCTAAAGAAAGTTCTATATGTTTGTTATGCGGAACAATTGTTTGTTTGAAACAGCAATGTTGTGCTATTGGTGAATGCTGTGAAGCTGTCAGAGTAAGTTTATAAGTTTTTTTTTATGAATGGTATTTGTAATTAAAGTTATTTAATGTAAATTTTAGCATACAATAAATTGTGGAGGTGGAATAGGCATTTTCCTTGTAGTTACATCGACATATATAATTGTAATAAGAGGAAGACGAGCTTGTCTATGGGGCTCATTATATTTAGATGACTTCGATGAAGAAGACAGAGATTTAAAGTAAACTTTTATTTTTCGACTAAATAAAATATTTCCCTAATAAAACAAATTTCTTTTGCTTCAATAGACGGGGAAAACCACTATATCTAAGCGAAGACCGTTTCAATTTGTTAGAATCCCAATGGTTATCACATCGTTTTGCACATACGAAACATACATGGGTCTTTCATCGTGACTTATTATAAGGCTATGTAAATAATATTAATAATTTAAATACATTTATAATTTTTCCTACAATGTTTGTTTTTTTTTAAGATTATATGTATATTTTTTTTTGTACCGCGAAAGACATTTTGTTTCTATTATTTTCCTTTATTTCTATAAGTTTATATATAAATACTATTGAATTACGTATATTAAATACATGTGATTGTTAAAATGTTTCATTATTGAATTTGTGATGAAAATGGTAGTTTTAAATATCTTAAATTTAAATTTGTTAATTGTACCGATACAATTTGTAGAGTAGTAAATTTTCCCTATAATAAAAATACATTGTAAATAAGGCAATGTTATCCATCCTTTTAAATTTTCAATATGTAAATTGACATAATTTGCAATCTAGAAACAATACAACTAAATTTAACATATTTTCCTAAGTGAATATTGTTATTCATAATTTTATTTTCACTGTGAAAATATGAAGAATCATATTGCATTAAAATTGATTCCAAAATAAACTAAATTTATTCCAAATTCAATAAAGAATCAAAATAGATACGTAAAAATAAAGAAATTAAAAGAATAATAGTAAAAATAAATAAAGAATATATATTGAATTTCTTCTTATAAGATATCTTTTAGAAATTATTATAACAAATTTAAACAAATAAAATAGCAAACAAAAATAAAACGCACTAATATTTCAAAGTGAATAATAAAAAAATAAAAATATAAAAATTATTATTAACATAAATAAAGTGTTAAACAAAAAATATATATATATATAAAATATTTGTGTGATATTTTTCAATTCAAATAGACTTTTAAAAAATGAAACAGATTGAATTATAAAATAAAAAATTTTTCTTTAAAGATTAAAATGTATTATATAAAGAATTATTTAAAGAATAAACAATTATTTTTATCACTCAACAATGTTTATATTATAAAAAAAAAATAAAAAACAATTAATTAATAAAAAAATTTAAAAATAATATTTAAAACTTATTATATTTGTTAAATTATAAATTAAAAATATAAAAAAAAACATTAATAAAAATAAAAATTATCAAATTATTTAAAAAAATAAAGCTAATTTTAATTGAAACATTTTGTAGTCTTGTACAATTAATTTATATTTTATTTTTTTTAGTTTCTTAGCCAGCAACTTAAAGAATTTTTTGTATGCAAAAACTTTGGACTTAATAACTTTATCCCGACATTAGAACTGATTCTCTGGCTTGAAAATTGTAGATAGATCTCTGTAATGCCTGTAATGCCACTTTCAAAATTTAAAAGGTTAAAAAAAATCTATGAGAGAATAATAAGAAATTGTAATCTGGTTAGCGACATTTTCTGAAAAATTTTCGGAAACTTAACTATCTCAACATGAAGTTAATTAGTAATTAAAATTTAAAAATAGAATTGTAAAAACATATTAGGATATATTTTACAATTAGTAAACAAGGGTATATTAAATAAAACACATTATTTTATCACGACTTTTTTTTATTGTTTGTATATATACTTATTTTTATATAATTCCAAAAAAGGTCATAATATAAATTTTACTTTTACATAAAATGATAATTAAGTTGTATATTTATAATATGTAGATACATTTTATATTTTTTTACGTTATTACATTAGTTGTGTTTCCAAAAATCACAATAATGTTAAGTTATTGTAATATTTATAAATAAGTACATTTTATATAACGTTTTGATGGGTTAATTTATATTTAATTGTTTTTAAATGATTAAATTTTTTTTTAATTAAATATTTTATTTTATTTATTTAGTCTTTATCATTATTATGATTCAAAAACAATTTGTCAGTTAAGTTTAAAATACGATAAAAATTAATTTTAAAAAATTCCTAATTATCTAAATAATCCTAAATATGTATCTTAAAAATTTTAAATCCTTAATTTTAATTTCTAAAATAATTTTATTAAATAATATGCAATATAGTAAAAATATTTTTGATTAGAATTAATAAATTGTCATTCAATAAATTGTATTCTTAAATTATTTTTTTTAAATTCATTTATACAACAATCGATGCAATTGCTCCATGCAGTTAATGAATCATAATAATATTGAGATTTATTTAGAGTAATCCGAAATTTTTTTTTTATATTTTTTGAAAGTTTTGAAAACAATATTTTGTTAAGTGACTGCATTTTATTACAACAGTGCCATTTCAGTACATATTATCACAATTATTGTGAAATAATAAGGAAAAGTTATTGTTAATTTCGAGTGAGTTTTTTGAAAATCGAATTTAAAATAAAAATAAAAACTTTAATGCGTAAATTTTCTAAACTAATTTAGTTTTTAATAATTTTTAATTAATGTAAAAGTTATAAATTATTAGAAATATAAAAATATTAATAAAATTTCTAAATATTTATAAAATATTTTATTAAATTTTTGTTGTCAAAATTAACTCGGTGTTAAATAAAAAACTTACATAACCATTCCTTAAATTTTTGTGTACTGATATATCACTTTTTTTGACTAGAAATATTATAAATTTTTTTTTTTTAATTTCACAAATGCAATTTAAAATCGTTTAGTATTTCAATGAATCACTTTTCTTAAGAAAATGAAGATATAAAGTTTATCAAAAATAAAATTTTAAATATTATTATTAATTACATATATTTTATTTAACCTTAAAATAATTATAGGGTTTTTAGTTATTTTTAATTATTTGATATACATATTTTAATTAAAAATAAAAACTCTTTAAATATATTTTATTTAAACTTACATTGTATTTAGAGTAGAGTGAATAAATGTAATTTTGAAAGCTAAATAAATAGGAAACATGTTAGGTTATTGTGCCTTAATTGCAATAAAAGTCGAGATTGAATCCTAGTTGTCTCTAATCATTTACAATGAATTTCATTTCTTTCTTAAGTTATTTTAATTTATTTTTAATATTTTCAACATTATCTAATTAGGCTATTAATTAATTCTTTGAAAAAATTAAATATTTTAAAAAATAAAAACCGTAAATTAAAATCAAGGATATAAAAGAACTTTAACATTTATTTTTGAAAAAATTACCAATTTTTCTTCTGATTTTGTATTATTTGAGGAAGTACTTTACTTTGGTTTTTAAATTGAAAAAATTGAAATTTATGATGCATATTCATCAATTTATTGAATGCATTTGGTTCTTTCAAAAATTTTAAAAAGACAACTAGTAATTATTCTCCATTTCTCAATTAAGGCTTCACAAATTTGTACGTAAATTAAATTATTTATAATTAAATATATTAATTTATTAAATAATAATTACACAAATTATGGCTAATTATTTAAAATTTATTACATAATGAATGGTATGATCAAATTTATTTATTTATTTTATATTGTTCGTTCAACTTAACAAACTGTGGTTTTCTACTTAATTTTTTGACACTAACGTTTCTTAACTTTGTTTTTATTTTACTTTTTTAAATAAAAATATATTATAATTTAAAAATAAAAGAATCTCTTCCATGAAAAAGTCAAGGATTATAATTTAATTTTCATTAAAAACTAACTTTAATTTGATAGTTTTCTACAAAACCAATTGCCATTTTATTATAAAATAGAAATAAATTTAAATAATATATAAAAAAAATATTTTTAAAATTGTTGCCAAATTCAATTTAATTTAAATTTTAAGTATCAGTTTATCGGAATATAAATATCTATTGGTTAAGAATATGTTGATTTTTAATATAAGTTTATGAAATACTGAAAATTATAAAATTAGTTACTTATTTATCACTTTAAATACGGTTAATTAGATATTTGAGGAATTGGAAGAACAAATTCATTGGTAAACTTATATTGGAATTTTTTTTATTTTATTTTTTTTTTTTGTTTGTTTATCCGATAAAATTGACACAAGTTAACAAATAAAATTTTTTTTATTAAATATTAATTACTATTAACATATTAATTTATTGTTTTAAATTTGAATTTGTTTTTGGAATTGTAGGCTTTAATTGTCTAATTTCTGGAAACAATTCTAACATTAAAATTTCTATAAACTCCTAAAGTTAAAAAAAAAAAAACATTTTAATGGGATTCAAAATAGAAATGAATTAATTTTGAAAAAATTACTTACATAAAATAGTTGTTTGTTATAAATAGGATTTTGTAATGCATCAAATACTTTGATAATGCCATGTTTGGCTGTTTGTGCTCCCAATAAATTACATAACACTTCAGGAATATTATCGACTAATAAAGCCTTAATATAAAAAACAAATCCTTTTAAAAAATCAAACTCAATATTGTTTTTTTTAATAATAATCACCTTTGCAGCATTTGTAGTCATTTCTTTCATGTCATCTGACCTAACTGGATAACTTGAAGCCAATGCTCCACCAGGCCAAAATGACTTTAGGGCCGTTGAAACATAAAAATGCAACATTGATTCATCAAATACATATGAAATAGATTCCCTAATCTGTCGATTAATTGTCCTTCCGTAAGTTAATTGAACAAAAGCAATTAATTTCTTTCTTAACCAAGTGAATAAACCACCCATATCAAATATTTCACCCATTAATGCATACAACGGCTCTGCTATAAAATCTTTGGACTCATAATCAATATGAAATTTTACATCAGCTTCATTTGGATTTGAGTTATCTAAATATATAGATAAGTCATCATCTTCACGACAACCTGATAATCCACCCCAGAATGGATCTTTACTATTGGTATTTCCATCCATTTTACTAGAATCAGTTTTAAATAAAGTTGATAGAGAGAATTTGGATTTTTTTGGTGATGGAGTTGAATATTTTAAATGTTCAGATGATGGACTAAGGAATGTATATATAGCTTCACTTTGACTTAAGTGTTCATCTTCTAATATAAACTGAAAATATATAGAAAAAAGTAAGAATTTACCATTTTTTTTTTTTAAATTAAAATTTATAAAAAAATTATGACTAAGCTTTTAAAGCTTTTGTGAAAAAAAAATAACTTACATTTAAATATTTTTGACTTTGTGCTTTGGCTTTTTCTAAAGAACTTTTATCAGATTTTAAGAAAAATAACTTGAACGTTGTTGGTAATTCGTATGATTTTAATTCTTGGCTTAATGGTCTTAATTTCCTGTGCAGCTCCTATAAGTAAAAGTTTAAATTGTAAATTATGTGTTTTTAAAATATCTTTTTTTTGTTTATAAAATGAAGGTTGATAACATAATATGAATTTTACAAATTGTTTACAAGAGCCTCCGTGGCGCAATCGGTTAGCGCGTTCGGCTGTTAACCGAAAGGTTGGTGGTTCGAGTCCACCCGGGGGCGAATTATTTTATTATTTTTTTTTTATAATTTAATTTTATATTATAACGGTAAAATTAATAAAAATTTAATAAAATACAATAAACTAAAAATAAAATATAAAAAATAGAAAATAAAAAAATTTAATACTCACATGGAATTGTGCAAGTGATCTTAAGACAACCCAACCTGTAGATATATTTTCAGCATCACTATACCCATTTTGGTGAGTTCCATTTGATGTTGAATGAATATCTTGGTTCACGTGTACTAAAATCATAAACTGTGGAACATCCTTATCTTCAGATATCTAAAAAGGGTTAATTGACATTTTGATGTTTTATTCTTCGAATTTTTTAAAATTTTGTTTTGTTCTTACATCAACGCTCTGTATGTCAGCTTTCCATTTTCCTAAATGATCACTCCATATTTCTGTTCTTAATAAATGAGCTTCAATTTGCCTTTTTTCACCACGTAACCACTCCACTTCTTTCTCTAAAATACCTAACACTTTTGACTCAGGTTTTACGGAAGATTTTAAAGCTTCTAAAGCTTGATTTTTGTTATCTAAACGTTCATGTATTTGCTCCAGTTTATTTCTAGCGTAACTTGAATGATTTGTGAAATCCATTGTAGAGCACTCATTATCTATAGAGGTAGTTTGAGTTTCATCGTGACTTTCATTAACAAAATTTGAGATATCTTTAAAATCATCGGATGTCAATGAATCCTTCAGTTGGCGATATTGTTCACTTAATAAAAATGGTGGGTAGTATTTCTCTTCTAATGTTTTTAATACATTTTTTTGTATATCATAAAAAACATCTGGGCCAGTATCACCTAACAAAAATGTTTCAATTTTTTTTCGATCATTTTTATCAATATTAATTTCTGGCATTGGCACACGTATATATGTATAGAAAATTTCAGCTCCTAATTGATGCCATGATAATTTTGGCGAATGTTTTAATTCTTCAGCTGCCGTGTAATAGCCAACCAATGTACTAGCTTTTAGTGGCTCTAGGAATAATGTCAAACAGCGACGTCCAACAACTGTAGAAAGAATGTCAATCAATGACAAATTCTGAAATTAAAAAAAAATATTCAAGTAAGAAGTATGATACAGTTATGGGTTTATGTATATTATGTAATGGAAGTTACTTACCAGATCATTAGTGAAATTTCCGTCCCATCCAAATTTCGATAAGGTTTTTTCACATTGGGATTTGGCAAAAGTTAATTGTTGAACATATCTCTTAAGTCGCAAGGCTGCTGAAGTTTCTGATCTAGATAAACAATTATCTTCCTTATCTGGATCCAAACCTAAGACAATATCACCTTTTAAATTAAGAAAACTTTTAAAAAAAATAGTTTGAACTAATTACCTTTTGCTCGTTGTAAATTTTGCATTGTTGTAGCATGCATTAAATCATTGATAATACTTGTTCTTATATGGGAAAGTTCTTCTATATTTGAAGAATTTTGAATAATTCTTAAAATATCTTCAAAACTTGCTGCGTATTCATGGGTTCTTTTATTCATGGCAGCAGCAGCAAGTCTTTGTTCGATATATTGAACAATTTTTTGATTAATGTAATCTGGTGATGTTACCATTTTGATCATAGGGAAAAAAACTGAAATATAAATTTAATGTAAGAAAAAATATTTTAAAAAAAATTGGTCCTTTTAGTGAAATAAATTTAACCTTACTTTTGTAAGAAAGAATTTCACTTAATAGAATTTTTAATGGAGATAACGAATATCCTCTTGGCAGTAAGAAAATAATTACAATTTCAGTTATTTTCCTTAAAAATTCTAATTCTCTTTCTTCATTTTGTAAATATGAATTTGTTGCAAAAAGCGGAGTTGTACCAGATTCCAAGCTTTAAAAAAAAACAAAAAAGCAAAGCAATATTAAAAAAATGTTTTATTCAAATAAATTTAAACTTACGCTCTTGAATTTGATATCCGTATTTTTTCCAAATGAACAGTTATACGATTCACCATATCGACCGCTATTATTTTTGGAGCATCAATTTTCATTGACCTTTCACGTAATTTTTGTATACCATTCCAAATATCTTCTCTGAGAACATCGCCTAAATTTTTTGGTTTTGTTACCACTTGTCTAAAATTATAAATTGTAATAATGTTATCTTTTAATTAAAAATAAATATATGAAAATAATATAAAACCTACACAGATTCTTAACAAATTTATTACTTACTTTAACCATGGCGTTACAAAATCTCTTAAAGAAAATTCAATTAATTGCTGAAGTTGCAAATCAACAGTACGTCCAAAAATCAAAGGTAAATTATTGGGATTACTTATTGGGTTTGGCAGGTCAAATATACTTGATCTAAAATCATATAAAGCGTTATAACTCAAATAAAAATAATAGCAACTTATTACATTTAAATTTAACTTATAAAGATTTGAAATTGGGTTTTGTAATTTGATACCAAAATGTAATAAGAGTAACTTTTTAATAAATACGAATTTTCAAATCGGTTAAGGTTAAAAAAATAAAATAAATTTCTGGTTAAAAAATTTCTAGCTATTACAATTCTAAAAATTCTACAGAATATTAAAAATTACATTGAAATAGCTAGCCTTCACAGTTCACTAATGATAAGGCGCCAAACCAAAAAGAAAAAAATTAAATTTTGCTATTCATATTTAGTGTATTATTATTCGTACAATTATTAATGTTTAATATTAATTTAATATTAATTATTAGGTAGCAAAAATAAAAGCTTTAAAATGAAACAGAAAGAAAAAAAATACTGATAAATCTTGTAATAAAAATATCAATTAGAATAAAAAATACTTTTCTAGAATACGTACTTAGTAGCATTATAAAGAACATTTAATCGTTGCGGATGATCTTTTGTTTTTGGTTTTTTTGAAATTATATGTTGCAAATATAAAGTTGCTGTCACAGCTGAAAAAAAATTAATTAATATCTTAATAAAATAATTTTTTTTATAGAAAATAAATCTTGAACACTTCGTTTATACAAAAAATAAAAATAATTGAAATAACAATGGAAAAATATAAATAAATTTAAAACAGGATTTGAAATTTCTTTAAATTATTTTTGTCCCTAAATATATTTTTGTTGTTTTACTTTTATAACAGATTACTGGTAAGTCCAGTAGTATCACAGAACGAAACAATTTAAAAAAAAAAGTTACAAAAGCTATAACAAAGCATTTCTGTATGATACAGTTTATGATATGTTAATCATGTCGATCAAACTAATTACAATAAAAAAAGGGTTTTTTTTATTTAAGAGAAAAGACTTATTTCTACTTATTATTAAATTATTTAAGTAAAAATGATTTCTGTTTACTTTTACTTATTGGAAAAGTATTGAAATACCTTTAACTAAAAACATTTACTTATAATTGTGCTACCAAAAAAGAAAAGATGAAATCTTCAATGAATTTGTAATCATATGAAAAAAAAAATTGGATTTATGGGCTGATGTTGCATGGATTGAAAGTGAATTCGCTAAGATAAAATGGAAAAGTTCAATTTAAATATTAAACACTTCGAGTGGGAGAATCAAGTTCTAAGCATATGAAATGAATAATGAATGAGTAGTTATTATAAAAATTTAAGAAACAGTTTATTTTGTCAAGTTTTGTCCAGAAAATAATAAAATATATAATTAATAAATAATTAAAAAAACACGTCTTTTTAATATTTTAATGTTACGCGAAAATTCTATTTAAGACAATTTTAGATGAGGGTATTTTTATTTATATATAGAGTTATTATTTTAATATTTAATATTTTTGGTTAAAAAAACAAAATTATAGTTAGACATTGCAAAAAACAAGAATATAAATTGTTAGATTTTAAAACTTTTAGTAGGTATTTAATAGTATTTTATTAATAGTATTTAGCAACTTAATGATAACTAAAACTATAACCATTTCAAATTGGCTCTTAAAAAATCTAATGTCTTTGCTTTTTAAGGATGGTTTTTTTTTTTAATGTCATTGAACTTGGTTTTTCCCCTATAAGTACTCCATGTTATTATACTAAAAATAAATTTTCAAAATTCTGACTCCTCACTACAATTTAAAATTAAAAGTATATAATATTCTTTTATTCAGTGTTTTTTTTTTTTGATTTAAAGAATAATTTTTAAATATAAAAAAATTTTAATAAGAGCTTTGTTTATAAAACAAAACTATAAAATTACTAAAAAGGCATTAATTACTTTATCCAAAAATTATGGAAATTGCGTTTACAGACAAACGTACAGTTGAACAAAGTTCAATTAAAAATACTTTCAACAATATTTTTTTCTAGTTACAAAAAATTAAAAACGGAAATAGTATATTTCGTGCGAAAAATAAAAACTATGTGTCCACAATCAACAGAACACACTTTTTTACACTTAACATAATAACTAGTCATATTTTTTCTAAAAATAACTTTTCTATGTTGAGTAAAAGCAAAAAAAATCAACCCACTCCAAAATTATTGATTGTTTCCTTACAATATAATAATTGAATTATGTTGTACATTATTATTCTTTGTACCTGTAAGTTTCGAATTGAAACAAAATTACTTTTAATTCATAATCCTGCCTGACCTCAACAAGTGGTAGAGTTTAAAAAAATTTTTAACTTAGTTATAAAGAAAATTAACGGTAGTATTAGTAGTAGCAGACTTTTCAACAAGTTATTTTTATTTTCCTTTTAACTCCTTATTAATATCAGCAATTAATTTGAATTGTTGGACTTGGAAGCACGTTTATACGTATATATACAATACGCCCCTTTTAAACTAGTTCATAATTTAGCTATGAAACATTTTTTTTCATAATTTTTTAGTTTATTAATAAAATTGACAAAAGTATTACTTTTTTCCAGAGGAAAATTTTTTTTTTTTTATCATATTTAATAGTATATACATACATTTAAACATGAATATTGAGTATGTAAATGTTTATGACGAGGACAATAAACTATTATACAAATAACAAACAAATTGTTATGTCTGTTATCGATTTTTCTAAAGAAAAGTTTTAAACTAATTAACTTAAATTAAAAGAAAAACTGCAACTTACCCGCAGACACTAATATTAAAGAATATAATCCAAACAAAAATATATATAAAAATGTTGGATAATACCAAATTAATCCAAATAATACAGAAAAACTTCCAGATAACCAAAATGTTAAATTCATTTTTCGTATCCTTGACTTTGAATGGCTAAAATTGTTAAATATTGTTTTTTTTTCCAGATTTTTATACAAGAAAACAATTTGTAAATATTTTTAACACTGTTTATCATTTAATTTTTGTATGTAAATATTTTCTTTTTTAAAACATAATAAATTTTTTGTAAATTTTTGTAATTTAGATTTTTCACTTCTTATTAGACTAAAACTTTTTTAAATAATTTTCATTACTTCTCACAAAAATAAAGAAACTCAATTTTTCATTCGAATTTTATTTCTATTCTAAAACCAAAATAAAATGAAAAATAACGCGAAGAAAATTATAACTACAATATTTCTTTTTATCCACCGTTCGCTTTAAATTTAAAATCTTGTTTTCAAGTCACAATTTCAAGTGCATCTGTTGTTTTTCTTTCAACAGAAATTACAAAAAAAAACTTTAATGACGTCATTACTTTTGACAACCATATGATGACCGGCTTTAGATACTGTTTGCACATTCATTTAAAAACAAAAATTTGAATATGGTAAAAAGTCATTGAAAATTATAATTATAATATTTCATAATTTTTTATGTTCTTAACTTGATATCATTAAAATAAATTTAAATAAATTATAAAGTGTATAAATATTGAAAATATTATTGAAATTATCTTGGATTTAATGAATATTATAATAAAAAACTCAACATAAATACAATGAAATTAAATATGAAGAACGTGTATGGAAACATGGGAAAGGATATTTGACAGTTGTCAGAATTTACATGAAAGTTTTGACATTTGAATTGTTTTGAATTTGATTTGCTGTTGAATTCAATTGCATCTTGTTTTGTATCAATCAGCAAAGCCGGTGTTTAAAATTCTGGTTTGATTGTAGATATTTAAAATTTTATAATACGCAAATCTGGATGACTCTAGTGAAGTTATGATTGCCGCCTCATCGCCTGTGGTATAATATAAAAAATTTAATGTTTTTATTTTTTTAACAAAAAAATTTTTTTGCAGGAATTTATTCCTCGAGGTCGCCAGGCGGTAGAAGAACACCCGGGACCTCAAATTCATAACAAACAACAATTAAATATTCCAAGTGAACATTTATTATTGCATAGAATGCAAAATTTTAATATATCATCAAATGATGAACAAAAAGAATTTTGGTCAATTAGATCAATATCTGAAGATTTTGGTGATATAAGTCAAAAAATATATGGTAATATACCAAAATGTCAAAGTCGAAATCAAAAAAATTCAACATACATAACTGATTATTATATCAATTCCGAAGAAGAATTGTACATTAAAGGAAATACTGCAGTATGGTCAAGAGGTTATACTAAATTTATTATATTTTTATAATTTTCTATAAACATAATACAATTAAATATTTTAGGCCTTTTAGAAGATAGGAGTGTTCTACCTCGAACTTGTTTTACATGTGATACTCAAATCAGATTTGCTTTCTTTTGTAATGAAAACTTTATTCAAGCAAAATTGGAAGATACGAAAAAGAAAAATGAAAGTAAATTACAATCCGAAGAAAATACTTCAATATGTTTAATTGATTCAACAAGTTTAAGAGTTTATTGTAGTAATGGAGAAGATTATTTATCCAATTTGGAGTTTGCAGTTTCTCATGTTTGGTTAACAAAATATGGTATTCTATTAGAAAAGGAAGCATCAAGTACTATAATCCAAACACATTTAATATCAATGCCTAGATTTTTTACATTAACACATCCTTTGGATGAGATGTGTCCTTTACTAAGTAAATCAAGTAATGGAGTGGTTGGATATTTAACTGAAGCAGATTATAAAATAATTTTTAGTACTCCAGAAAGTGATTTAATTTTATTATTTGATAATAAAATTGGAAAACATTTTGTAGCAAAACTTCGCAAAGCTACCGAAGATGAAATTCATATAGTAGGATGTGAGTTATATTAAAGAATAATTGATTTCTTTATTTAAAAAAAAAAAAAATTTTTTTCAAGGTGCAAATGAAACTTATATTGGAACAACATTTAATAGTACAAATCGACCGTCATATTATTTCTCACAAAATTCTTTAAAATTATCATCATTTAACAAAAATAGCCCAATGGTAGGTAGGACAAGTATTGGTAATCCAGCATATAACTCACACTTAGGAAAATTTTTAAATTCTTCTGGAATTTCTCCAGCGCAAAATAATTTGAGTGGGAATTTTAAGTAAGTAGTTTTATATACTAGTACCTGTAATAAATCAACTAAATATTTATTATTGTTAATTTTATTTTAGCCGTTCCACTATTCAATCACCAATAGCCAGATTACAAAACTCAATTGGTACACATTCGGTTTCAGTTCAAGATATAAGAAAAGTAAGTCAAACTCAACCTTCAAAACCGATTTTACCAGAATTTTGTTTAGAGCAAATTTGGACAGAAAGTTTGATTGGAAAGTATGAACATAACAAATACAAAAATGTATCCAAAATATTTTAAAAATACAATTTGTAGAGATTTTTGTGAAGTCGCCTCATTAGCTTTTATGCATACAGATCTTATTGGACAAGTATATTTGTGTTATTTACTTCCAAGAACAGGGAAACTTCAATTATCTCGACTTGAGAAAACCAGTTCACCACATACACAAATATTTGGAATGATATCATCACTGCCAGCAAAGGATGCAGTTGTTTTAGAAGTAGAACAAATTTTTGAGAATGAATTTTTTATTGTATTATATTTTTATAGAAAATGAATATGATAGCTGTATTAGACCCGAGTTCAGCTTTAGTTTTATACACAGGTCCAGTATTAATTTCTAAAGTTCATATATCAAGTCTGGCTATACCAACTCTATCTGCCCCTATAACATGTAGTGGTTCTACGTTTTTGGCGAATTTTCCACGACGTAGTAGCTTATTGCCAACAGTTGTGTCAACTGAATCTCAATTTGATGATGAACTTCATTTGTTATCGCCAGTTCAACCTTTACAACGTTCTTTTGCTAATAAGTACAAAAACTAAAACAAATTATTTAATGATTTTTAACAAATTTTTATTTTTAGAACATCAAATATGTGTACAGGTCTGAGAGATCCTGCTGGCAATAGGTTAACTTTAATATATCCTTGTGGAAAAATGTTTCGAATAACATTACCATTAATGAATGAAAATCACTTTATTACACAATGCATTTATACTTTGAGACAAGTCTTAAAAAAGGATTTATATATTCAATTCTTAGTTAAGTGGTACAGTGCTAGAAATGTACCAGGATCACAAAATTTTAGCTGTGAAAAAGAGTGGGAAACATTTAAGAATGTACTTTCAGGTTAAGATTGTATTAAAAATAAAGTGTGTTGTTTTTTTTTTGTAAGTATGTATTATATTTTAGAATTATTTGGGCGTGTTATGTCTTGTAATGAGTCATCTTCAAATACTGCTGTACATGAAGAAATAAAAAAACGCCGGAAAGACGATGAGGATGATGAAAATATTTGTGGATCTAATGAAGACTGGGATTATTTGCTGTCTGTTGAATCTAACAAAAAAGTTCCAGAATCTGCAAGTTTGGTTCAACAAAATGATAACTTACCACCATTATTTTCGCAAATTCCAGTCATTTTTTATACATTTCATTTACTTTTTGAAGATTTCAAACTCAATTCAATGTTTACGAAGTATTTAAAATATATGGCGGAATTTTTATATGAGCTGGCTTTAAATATGAAACTAGATTCATATTGTTTACATTACTCATTAACTTTTCCGTATTTAAAACAAATAACATCGCAAGAATTTTATAATGAGGAAGATGCTGCTAAAATGCAACACAAAAATCTATTGTCTCAAAGAGTACCTAATATATTTCAAGAAATCTCAGATGTAATACATGGACGGGAAATTTCTAAATATCCTTGTATTTTTAAAGTTAATACAATGAGTAAAAACGTTATTCAGGTTAAAAAAGAATTTTTAATGATTAATATTTTTAGATTTATTTATATTTCATTTTAACATTTTAGTTAGTTTCTTTAATTATTCATGGTCATGAGAAAATTCGAAATTGGTTGCAAAATTTAGAATTTCCTGGTACCCAATCCGCAGATATAGTGAAAATCAAAAAGAGATTTATTTCAGCTAAAGTTAATAGATCTGAACAACTTATTCAAATGTTAATTAATATGGGTTAGTAATTTAAATAATAAATGCTCAAATATTTCTTAAACGTTCTATATTTTCAGATATGAACCGTAAAGATATTGAACGTTTACCGCCTGCACTCCATTTCATTATAGCGCAATCATTGGAATATAGTAGACTAACTCCACCAACTGGTTGCTTATTTCAAGCATATGAACTTTTATTACGTCCCGACTTAGTTGCTCATGCTAAAACAGCCCTATCAAATGGAGAAAAGCATTTAGTTACTAATAAATCAAATATTAATAAAGAACACTCGCTTTCCCCTAACACAATGTCGACCCCTAATTTTTTAACAAAAACCGAGGCAAATTCAACTGAAGAAGACGGTATGGAAAATATTAATACAAAGTTGTTGAGTTTACGTTTTCCAGATGACTTAAGAATAAACGAAGTTCGTAGATTACTCAACAGTTCTGAACCCGTTCTAATAGATTTAACCCAGTCCCCAGGAGTTACAGACCACGAATTTATTGAAGAACAGGAAAAACAACTTTATGCTTTGTGTACACGAACAATGACACTGCCGATGGGTCGGGGTATGTTCACTTTAAGAACTTCAGTTCCAGCCCCAACAGATTCAATGCCAATTCCAAAGTTATGTTTAACTGGAAAAGAACCAATCAAGGGAGCAACGATTGAAATGCAACTTATTGAATTTCCCGCAAATTTGAATCTTTGGCCCTCTTTTCATAATGGAGTTGCAGCAGGATTAAAAATATCACCGAATGCAAAAGACATTGATTCCACTTGGATTGTTTATAATAAACCTAAAGGAATGGCAGAGATTCCCACTGAACATGCTGGATTTTTGATGGCACTTGGATTGAATGGGCATTTAAAAAATTTATCTTTTATGAGTGTTTATGAATATTTGGTGAAATGTGATGAAATGACAAGTGTTGGACTATTACTTGGAATATCTGCAACTCACAGAGGTACGATGGATAATACAACAACGAAATTATTAAGTGTTCACATTGAAGCTCTTCTACCAGCAACAGCTTTAGAACTAGATATTCCTCAAAATACACAAGTAGCTTCATTAATGGGAATTGGTTTGTTGTACCAGGGAACTGCTAAGAGGCACATAGCTGAAGTATTATTGCAAGAAATCGGACGACCGCCTGGTCCAGAAATGGAGAATAGTGTAGAGAGGGAGTCGTATGCATTAACAGCTGGACTAGCTTTAGGATTAGTTACTTTAGGACAAGGAGAATCTCCAGCTGGTTTAAGAGATCTGCAATTACCAGATACATTACATTATTATATGGTTGGTGGAACAAAGAGACCTTTGACAGGTAAGATAAAATTTAAAAAAAAAATAAGTACTTTTTTTTCATAAAAATCTTTAAAAGGTTCGCAAAAAGAAAAATACAAATTACCATCATTTCAAGTTCGTGAAGGCGATACTGTTAATATAGATGTTACTGCTCCTGGTGCTACTCTTGCTTTAGGATTAATGTTCTTTAATACTGGTAATAAAGCAGTTGCGCAATGGATGATGCTACCAGATACAAGCTATCTTTTAGATTTAGTTAGACCAGATCTGTTATTGTTACGCATTATAGCAAAAAGTAAATATTCTATAACAGCAAAATATAACTTTTTTATATTATTTATCTAAATAGATTTAATACTCTGGGATGATATTGGACCTGATTATGAATGGTTGTTTAATCAGTATCCATCGAAACTTGAGTTTGATTTGAATCGTGGTCCGCAAGATAACGCTAACGGATTTGACCATGAAGCAAACGCGTAAGATATTAATACAAAAAATGTTTAATCAAATTGATAATGATTTATATTTTATTTCTAAAGACAAGCTTATTGCAATACAGTGGCTGGCGCATCTTTTTGTATTGGTCTTAAATATGCTGGTACTGAGAATAGAAAAGCGTTTAAAGCTTTAAAGAGAACTATTAAATTAATTTTATCATGGAATGGACAATATGTTGGAGAATTTGCTGGAAAAGCTACCGTTGAAAGTTGTTTAATTCTAGTTTTGATATCTTTATCACTTGTTTATGCTGGTACTGGTAATATTGAAATTTTAAGAATAATACGTTATCTTCGGTCAAGAATTGGGCAGTCGCATTCTCAAGTAACTTATGGATCTCAAATGGGAATTCATATGGCTTTTGGATTTTTGTTTCTTGGTGCTGGACGTTATACATTATCAAGAACACCTGAAGCTATTGCTGCTCTAGTTTGTGCATTATTTCCCAAATTTCCAAACCATAGTAATGATAATCGGTAAAGTTCTACAAAAATAAAATAGTTTTTATTAGCACATTAATTATGTTTCTCTTATTTTAGATATCATTTACAAGCTTTTCGTCATTTATATGTATTAGCTGTAGAACCAAGATTATTTTTACCAAGAGATATTGATAGTGGTAAACTATGTTTATGTCGTATTGAATTGGATGGTGAAGTTATTAAAAAATTTCCAATGGCGCCTTGTATGTTACCAGAACTAAGTACATTAAAAAGTGTTAAGGTTAACGACCCAAATTATTGGCCTGTTTGTTTTGAAAGAGGTCGAAATTGGGATCAATTAGAGTAAGAAATTATTAATAAACGTTTTTTAAACCTAAATTTTTGAAAATGTAATATTTTAGGAATGTATTAAAAAATTGCGGTTGTATTGATATCAAAAAACGCGCTGGTTGTTTATCTCGCTTAGAAGATCCTGATCGCCTAAAAAGTATTTTAGCACAAACATTAACTACCGAACAATATAGATGTTGGAAAGTAGATGTAAAAGCACTTTTAGCTTTTTCAACAGATAAAAAACTTCTTGAATTCATTGAAAAATTTTTAGATCTCAAAGAAAATAATAAAGATATCATTTCTAATAAAGAATTGGAAAAATCTCAATTACTTTTAATCATCTTCTATAATTGTCTAATTAAAGATAAAATGCATTCATTACCACTATATTTGTCATTAATAAATGTAAGTATTTTTAATAAATTTTTTTAATTAATATTAATAAATTAAATAAAATTTCGTTTTATATTTTTAGGATTTGGATACATTTCAAGAAAATCCAAATACAAAAATTGTTTGGCAATTTAAAATAATTAATGCAATGCAACATTATAATAACGATGATATTTTCCTATCTAAAGAAATTCTGGGTTCAATTATAGAAAAATTTAAAACAATAATTGAAAATTGGAGAGATGAATTTAAAACTGAATTAAAAACATTTATATTATCATCTGATAAAAGTATAAATTCTATTTCACACATTAGTTTAGAAAAAATTGCATCTGTAATTACTTATTATGATCTTGATCCAAATATTTGTAATTTAGTTGATTTAAAATCAAACATAAATTGCTTGCAATTAATTTTTGAATTAAAAAAATTTGGATATGATATCGAAAGCATAAATTGCATATTAAAAATTTTAGAGAATATTTAAATGTAATAATATTATAATATTTTTTGTATGTAATTTAATTTGAAAATATTGAATTAATTAAAAAAACAAATATGAAAAAGTTAATATTTTTTAAATAAAAAATGTTTTGTTTTTTTTTCATTTTTTAAACTTTTAAATATTTAAAAATTTGGTTTTACTTACTTCTAAAATAACATGATTTATCGTATAAAAGAATATTGATTTATATTCAATAGTATTTAACATAAATCCCTAGTTACCAAACAAAAATTCAAGAAAAAAAAAATAATAGTGCTGAATGTTGAAGAATTGACACGAAAAATCAAAATTAGTCAGAAAACATTTTACAAAAATACCTCTTTAAATAAAAAAAAGTTTAATTAGTTTAAGAGAGTGTTCAAAAACTTTTTGTGTTTTTTTTTTGTTTAAAAAATTAACAAAAGTTTAGAGTTTATCTTTGGTGGTAAATATTTACTAGTTGAAGAATAATATTATGATGACCTAGATTTTTTTTATTTTGATAGTTTGTAGAAGCTTGAAAGTTTTTGATTGGTGTATTGTGAATATAAGTTTATAAGTAATATGTATTTTAGATTTTAAATATATGTATTTTTCAACAATGCATCAGAAAATATTGCACATTTATTTTAAAATCGTGTAAAACTTAGAAAATGTTCAAGGTCATTAACGATTTCATATAACTATTTCTTAATACATTATAATTATCGACCAAACAACTGCGAAGAAAAGACTTAGTTCCTAAATATTATTTCATTTATAGAAAATAAAATGTGTTCTAAAAGCTGATTAATTTAAATGTAATTTGATGTTTAAAAAAATATTTTAGATTATTGCATTGCAGTATAAACCAACAACGAATATTATACTATTAGACAAGAATTTAATATAATTCGATAATTAACAATAATTAAATTTTAATTTGTGGAAACGAAATCGCATTCAATATCGTTAATCGTAGCAGCTGACTCTTAATATTTATATAACTTATAATTTTTTTATTTAAACATAAAGAAAGAATTGTTTTAAATATTCTCTATTTCAAACTGTAAAATAATAAATATTCTACTAGGATATGTATTTATCAATTAAGGCTTTATTATGTATATTTTGCTAATACTTTTTGCTCTTCAAACTAGCAAAATTATCTCGATTAATTTTTTATGAGTTTGAATTTCTTTATTCAACATTGATTTTTTTTATCTATTAAAATTTTTGTTTTTGAACTTGCAATATATTTAAATAAATATATTAAGTTTTAATTCAGTATTTGCCAAAATGTGTCTAGTGAACTAATGCTAAAAAATTATTCGTTTATCTTGATAATTGAAATTTCTAGTTATACTACTGCAATTTTCATCTTTTATACCAGGGTAACTTAACACTTCTAATAAGAACGAAATCAACAAATTGACTGACATATTTATTTGAATGCAATTATATTTATATTCAAGTTTCATAAAAGAACTTTCCTTCCTACAACAAAATTTTCTTAAATCCCTTGAAATTATTATACATTAATTAAAATGATATGTTATTTTTCTAGAAAAGTTTTTGTAGGATAAATTTCTTTTTACCCATATTAAAAACAAATTATAATTTAAATTAAAATGAGCAATGGAAAAAATAAAATAAAAAGTAAAAAATAAAAAAAAAAATTGAAAAAAGAAACCAGTAAATCAAAATGATCGACCAAACATTCTTGAAATATTTGGTATATATACATATGACTGGAAATATGTTGCCGTGCCTCCAATTTTAAAAATATATACACGTATGTACCCATATTAGCATTGCTACTTTTAAAATGATTAGAGGAAAATCAACCATATATGGATAATAAAATCAAATTTCATATAATTTTTATTTTTTTTTGGGTTGCAAATTAACAAAAGAACAAACAAGGTGTACAATTAGTTAATAGTCACTATATTAGTACTTAAAAGTAAATTTAAACTTATATTTTAAGAGTAAATTATTTATTAATTTATTTCTTATTAATTATATTTTTTAGATTAGAACCCCAGTCTAATAAGATTAGTTAAAATGCAAAATTTTGTGAAACCATCAGCACAATTTGGCACATGAATATACAGCTACCGATACTCGATTTAATAAACTAGTGTTAAACGTACACTAGACTTTTTTTCAACTTCTCGAAATTAACAGCCAATTAGATTTCCAATTTTAACTTATGGAGAAAAAGATAATTGGAATTATTTCTAAAGTCTATGTTTTTTCTTTTAAATAAGCTTATATAAGTCTTGGTTTGGATTATTTCCTGCTTATTTCTAGGATCGCGTCAATTCCGAGACAAATTGTCTAACTAGGCAAAACAACAAATGAAGAAAAATTACTTTTTAAAACTAAATAATAACTCATTTCAATTTTTTTTGATATTGCATGATTTTTTTAAACTTTTTGGCAGACATTCATCATTCTTTTAGACAAAACATTTACCTTAATCACGTGCATAATTAGATATTATTTTTTTTTTTGTTAACTTTTTCTAGTTCTAGTTTTTTTTCATTTAAGATTTTTTCAAATGTTTTAATATTTGTCAGTCTGTTTATTTTCATATAACAGAGACTTTTATATAATATTTTCAAATTTTAGACATTTATCTATCACTGATTAATTCTCCATGACAAGAAGTTATATTTTAAGATAAATTTATATTCTCTTCTATAATAGTGTTTAATCGTGGAATTTAGTAGTTTTGGGCCCATGTTTTAATTATTTATTTAAATCCACTCGAAATACTCTAAGAAAATGATAACGGACGTTCAAACAAGTCAAGGGAAAAATTTAAAGGAAATATTTTACTAAATAGACTTTCAAAAACTGTTTTATAATAATATGTACTCTTATAACTTCTTTTACTATTTTGAGTCATATAATTTGGTGCGAGTAATTTTTTCCTTTTTGTTCTATTTCCCTTCTAGTTTTTAGGGATACGAATAATACTAAGAAACTTTTTTTTGCACAAAAGATAAGTATAAAATTGGAATTA
This sequence comes from Dolichopus griseipennis, assembly GCA_963082915.1. Classification (NCBI taxonomy): domain Eukaryota; kingdom Metazoa; phylum Arthropoda; class Insecta; order Diptera; family Dolichopodidae; genus Dolichopus; species Dolichopus griseipennis. The sequence continues at coordinate 365,833,797 of OY720441.1, forward strand.
CAAAATAAACAAGAAAATTCAACAAAAGGCAAAAAAAAGTTACCTGGAAAATAACAATTTTCATCACATTAACGTGCATACAAACACAAAATTGTTTACTTTTCCTTTTAAAAAAGAAAATTTACCATAACAATAACTATGAATAGAAAAAGTCCAATTTCACCATCAGCACAATTTGGCAAATTGCCAGGTTCTCGTGCTGGTGCTGCCACTGGTGGTGGTGGTGGTGGTGGAGGTACTTGCGGTGGGGGTCCTGGAAATACAGCAGTTTGTAAACGTGTTGCTGGTTCATTTCATACTGTTAAGGGAACAATGTTATTACGAAGTATATCAATGTTTTTAGTTGGTAGTAAAGGTGCTAGTCAAAAAAGTCGTTCGAGTAGTAAACAAAGTTCGCGGATAATGGATGAACAAAGTGGTAAAGTAAATCCCAAAATGATGGATGTATTAAAAAAAAGAACAAGATTTACAAAGTAAGTGTTAAAGAAAATAATTTTTTTCTTTTTATTTTTACTTTTTTAATTGTTATGTTATAAAAAAGTGGTTGTTATTTAATTTTTTCATTCTTCATTAATTAATAATAATTTGAGATAAATAATGTGTGATTTTATTTTTTTTTTGTATTGGATTTTAAAAATATAAAGAGAGGAAATAGAAGCGTTGTGTAAAATTTATAAAAAGTTAGTATCAAATTGTCAATATGCATCAAGAACATTGGCAGCTGCTACAGCAACATCAGTTATAGCAAAACCGCATGCAGCAACTGAAGTAAGTGATAACTTTTAATTAAATTAATTGATTGATCTGGAAAATCAGTTATTATGATTTTTATAGAAGTTCAATAATGATATTAAGTTTCTAAAGGGTAATACTGGGGTTTTGAATATTGAATCATTATTATTGTAATTGTTTTTACATATGTATAATGTGATATATGTTTATATATTTTATATTTAGATGTATTATATAGAATTTCTTTAACTAATTTAATTTGTAAAATTCAGACTATGTAATTAGATAAGATATGTTAGTTTAGAAATTAAATTTCAATTATTACAAAGGAGTAATGAAGGAAAGCCTCTTGATTGTGTTCTCAGTTCTCAGAAAACTCATATAATATAAAACAAATTATTACAATGTTTAGTATTAAAATGAAACTTGGTTTGTGATGTAAAAAATCACTAATATTACATATTTTAAAATTTAGTTGTAGTTTATTAAGGTAAAAGAAATTGGCGTTCAATAGTACCTACGCATATGAGTTTTTTAAGCAAGCGTTATTTTCAAAGAAGAAAATTTCTAGGACTAATAAATTGAGGCATTTCCTTATGATTGGAATTATAATTATATTTCATTTTCGGAAATTTTAGATCGGAAATAGGTTTTTGGAAAAAGTGAGTAGTGGAAAGAATATGCATATTCGAACTCTACAACTACTTCAAAAGATTAAAAAGTTTTGTTAATTTCATGTTCTAAAACTTAGCTTGAACCAATAAAATAAATTATAAAGACCTTTTTATAATTTGTAAATTAATGATTCCTTCCTTTTCTAAGAAACCTAAGCATGCTGTAGAGTTCTTTAGGACGCACTGTATATGCTCAACTTTTTTTTAAAATAGAATTACATACATAAATCATAAAATCAACTTAGGTCAGTATTTTATTATTCAAATCAATCACAATCAATTTCAACCACAAAATTTTATTGATAAATTAATTTTGATTAAAATTTACGTGTTTTATAACCGTTAAAATAATTCGAAAAAATTATACCAAATAATCTATAAATATTTATTTTCACACTTATAAAAATTATTGGTAAAAAAAAAAATTTAATGATATTAATTTCAAATATTTTTATTATGATATTCAAAGTCAAAAGCTAAAATAGTAAATTATGCGTTTTGTAAAATATAATTGCATACTTATAGACGTTTTTTATTAAATTTTTTTTATGCCTTCTCATACTTGAACTTAATATTTAATATACATATATTATATAATTTTTATTTAATTTATTTATTTATGAGAAAAAAAGAACAACAAAAATTACTAAATTGTGTTTATTTATCAATTTTTTTTTTTGTATATTTTATTAGTCTATAAAGATGGCGTAAGAAAAAAGAAAGAAATTCCAACAAGTCAAAGAACATAAAAAGGGTTTCTGAAAATTAACTCAAGTCACGCGATATAATTTTTTTGCATTTAATTTATATCAATTTATTCCATTCTAATTGGATTTGATTTAACATATGTTTTGTATCGTGTGGGTTCAAATTTAGATCAGTTAATAAATAAAAATAAAATATAAATGATATGACATCCCCCCATAAACTTGGAAATCCATGTCTATAGAACAAGAAATAAATATAATATGTATAGTGTATTTGTTTAAAAAAGGAGTAGTTTTCTTTAATTCAGGAAAAAAGTTAAACTACAAAAAAAATTTCAATAATAAAATATAAGAGAGCATTCAGTTGCAACGGATTACAATTTTAACTTCTATAATTAATTATATAAGGTATGTTTATACAATGGAAGTATGTTTTCTTTTTTGTATAATAATGTATTCATGTAGGTTTTTGGGGAGAAAGACGTTGCAAGGCTGGCGTTAAGCGCCTTATTTCTGGCAATAGTACGGGATCGTTTCTTTAACCTTAAAAAGCACCTGAATTCTCTTGTAACATTTTAAACCTCGTTAAACTGGACTAATCATTAATTTTTGTCTATCATATTATTTGAGTTTGTGGGAAGTCTCGAAGGAAATCAATATTTTGTGCTTAATCTATACTCTTTGTAGGTAAACATATTTTCAAGAATGTGAGACGCTTCAATGCGTCTTTCTAGACCAGTTCATTGTATTTGAGAATATTTTTTTATTTGATCTATAACTTTAGGGATATTTATATCTATATGTAAATCGTCATTTCATACATACCAGGGAGCATTAACTAAGTAACGTTAAACTTTATTTTGAAAAATTTTTATTACCTTTGTTTGGCACAACCCCAATTCCACACAACCATATATGGCAGCATCGTCAACGAATGTTACCACAGTTACATTTTCTACTACTGGTAGATCTCTAAAGTATAGCAAATAAAGCACTGGCCCTGGAATAGTGCATTAAAACACCTCTGCTTTTATTTCTTTAAAGGATGAATGCTGAGTTTCTTTTTTAACTCGAAATAATCTATCCGAAAGCTATGATTGCAGTATTCTAACATATGATGGAAATATTAATTTGCTCAACTTAATCATTAGATCTTCGTGTCATACTCTATCAAACACCTGGAGCTATGTCAAGAAAGATTGAAGAGCATATTTTTGTCTCTCTAATACCTTTCTACAATATTTGTAATTCTGTGTATTTGTGGTTTTCCCTTTTTTTTCAATAATAGGCTTCAACCTTTATAGTATTTTATTTTTTTCAAATAGTTTTAATATTATTTGCAGCAGGTTGTGAATGTTCAGGTTGTAAAATGGATTACGTCGCAAAAAATTTTAAATAAATAAAACATTTGCTAATTTTAAGTTCAAGGAAAATTACAGTGCATCGATTTTAGAAGTGAAATCACTCAGTCCAGTTCAGTTAAAATTGTTTGATAATCCATTTTCGCATCTAACGAATCCTACCTTTCCTACCTTTGTACAATGTAATAAGGGTAAACTTCTTTGTAAAAAACTCTGTACAATGTGCAATAAAGGAAACTTCTAAGGCAACTTAAATTTTTTTAAAATTACTAAAACGCAAATGGTTTCAACTTTTTAAAACTGTGATTTAACTTGTTAAAAGAAATATTCTTTAATTGAATGATTTTGTCCAAAGTTGAGACCCGTCTGTTTTGACAACCAAGTGCATTGTGTTGTTCATCTAATTCATTACTACAATCATCAATTCTAATAATAATTAATTTTTTTTAATTTTTTACATCTAGGGCATTGATAGAGTGGTTTTTCGTGAATTATTACACAGTACTTTTGATATTATAACTGAAGAAATCCTAATGGAAAGAATGTTTTGTAGTTGGGATAAAGCACATGAAGGATTACCATTACGTTTAGAAGGTTGGTTATGCGGATTATCAATATTTTTACGAGGTAATATTTCAGAGAAGACAGCATTTTGTTTCCGAGTTTATGATTTGAATGCAGATGGTTTTATAACAAAAGATGAAATGTTTACATTATTAAGAAATTGTTTGATTAAACAACCACAAGATGAAGATCCAGATGAAGGTGTTAAAGATTTAGTTGAAATTATTTTAAAGAAATTTGATTTAGATAAAGATGGAAAGGTATATAAATTTTTCTAATAATTAAATAAATATAATTTTTCATATTCAATTTAAATATATTGCAGATATCATTTGATGATTATTCAAAAACAATTAAAGCTGAACCATTATTAATTGAAGCATTTGGACAATGTTTACCAACAGAAAGTGCAACAATGTCATTTTTTGCTACATTACAAATGTAATTTAAATATTTTTAATTGATTTAACTATGAAATCACATAAATTATTATTTTAATTTATTAGTTTTATTAGCTTAAGTTGATATTATAAAGTTATTAATTATTTAAATTTTATGTATAGACTTTTAGTAAAATTTATGTAACATGTTATATTATTTATTTAACTAGTAGTTTTAATTTATTTAATGTATATAACAAGTTATTTTAAATTTTATTCATATTTAACAGATTTATAAAATATATTACAAATATAAAATAATTACATTTCATTATTAGTTATAAAGTTACAAATATTAATTTATTGAATTATTTATACAAATATTGTTATTATATGTAATTGAATTATTTTATTTCGAATTAATTTAATATAATAAAGAATTCTTAAAAGAGAAAGTAAAATAATATAATTTTATTAATTTATTTCTTTTATTAAATGAAAACCTGTAAGTAAATTTTAGTAGTTTAAAAAAGGAATTTAGTATATTTAAAAAACAAGTAATGAAAAAAACCAAGGGTTTTTAAAAAAGCACATTTTCAAAATAATATAGTGTTTCATACTAAGTATTTTATCGGAATATAATGTTGAAGCTTCAATATTAACATTTAATTTAGGAAATATATACGTCAGTGACTATGTTACTGCTTACTTATAAAAACAGAAAATTTTTAATTTTTTAGCCCTATTAGCCCCTCTATGGGGAAGGTTGCTAAATTTCTCAAGGATATAATCCTCATTACTCCCCTTCCCCCAAACTTTTTTAGGTTCTAGAAATTAAATTGTGAATTTCACCAAAATTTGAAATTTTACTTAAAATTTTACTATTTAAGCAAAAATGGTTAAAACTGAGAGACACTTTCTTCATTTTAAAGAACCCCTTTTAAATTTAAAAAAATCTTTTAACATATGTTAAAATATAATGTTGGACCTTTAAATTTTGTATATTAAGGAAAAAATATTTAAACAGGTATTCAAGTTACAGGTGTTTAAAAATAGCAAAATTTCTATTTTTTGAACCCTTATAGCTCCTAAATAGGGGGCTTGACAAAAAAATTTTGTTAACCGACTCCTACTAATTTCTGAGTATCTAACTTCTCCCAAAATTTCAAGACCCTTGCTTGAATCGTTAAGAAAATATGTCTGGCCAAAAATTTTGCAAAAATTGAGTTTTGCGTAATGTTAAACTTTAGTACCGTATGGCAACCCTTAACATTTGCCTTTTAAAAATTTATAAAGTTTATAAAACCAGCTATCGTTTTCCGTTTTCAGATTGAAAATACATTCAGCAGAACTCTTATAGAGCTTTTTCCAACTTTAGGGGGCTGTACCCCCGTAACAGGTGGGGGGCTACAGAAAAAAATTCTTCTACGAAATTATTTTTTTTGCAATACCTACCCATGGTTAAAATTTCTTTACTCTATTTCAGACGGTGTAAAAGTTTTTGTTAACATACGGATGGACGGACGGACGGACAGAGTGAAGCTATATAGGAACATTTTTACAAAATTGTTTGAAAATATGCTAAAAAGCAAGACCTAAGTTTAATTCTAATCCAAAATCAGTTAATAAATTAAATCTCATCATATATGAAAATGATAAAAAATAACTTTAAAATTTACTTTATCAATCTAATACTGTTTAATTAATTTATTTAAAACTTTCTTCCTTAAACTTCAGAACCTATTATATTTTTTCATATATACAAAACAATTAATAAATTATATTATTAAAATAATATTAAAAATATAAGAATCTAAAACAAACCTATTTTAATTTTTTAATATTAAAAGTAATATGAAAAGTATCTATTAAATATGAGAAAGTAAATTTAATATTTCCTCACATCTATTTTTAATAATAATTTTTTTTGTTTTTTTAATTTATTTGTAATATCCAATAATCTTGATCACCTTTTAATACAATCATTTATCAGGGTTTTAACAAGTTATTATACTAGAAATATTATATTCAATTTACTTGAGTGTAAATATTATTAATCAATTAAGATTAAAAAACTACACTGTAATCATTTTGTGAATAAAAAAACGTATAAATTGTTCTCTTGTTGTTACTTTAATTAAATAAAACGCTTGCAAAATAAAATTAAGCACCACGTAGCAAGAAATAAAAAGAGAAAAGTAAAAACTGGTAGTCAATTTTCTAATACGTATTATAAATTGATAAATTCAAGCGGCTCAATGGTCTAGGGGTATGATTCTCGCTTTGGGTGCGAGAGGTCCCGGGTTCAAATCCCGGTTGAGCCCAAATGTTTTTTTTTATAAAAAATATTATTGAAAAATAATTTTTTATTTTTTTTTTTTAAAAATGTAAATGGATTCCATCCAAAATAAAAATTTGTTATTTTTAGAGATAAAAATTTCAAATATTATTGAAAAATTTTTTTTACTAGTGAATTATTTTAGTATACAAAAATGATTTTGCTTCAGTTTATTATATTCCGAATTTTAGGCGATTATACATGTTATTTCTAATAAATATTCCAATATTATTAAAGGTTTAAGTTAAGTTGTTTTCTAAAAAGTTCTTACTTACTAGATTTCAAGATCTAAGAAAATTAGGAATAAAAATTATGCACTAATTAATAGTAAGTTGGTTGTATATTGGAAAACTAAAGTAAAGTAAAATATAAAAAAATATGCAATATAATGTACTTATAAATAATATAAAGTATTGGAAATAGGATCGATAATGGGTCACAAGGTCTATGTATTAGGATAGCATATTCTATCCTCCATTAAAAGCAGCAACAACAAAGGGAATTATTACTCATTTAATACACTTCATAAACTTTGTCAATTCAGTTTCAACGTAATATTTATTAAAAAGCTTTCTTTATCGAACTATTTGGAATCTTGATTCTTGAGGATAGAGTACATCTAGTTTTTAATAATTATTGGGTCCATTATATTACATTAATTAATAAAAACATATTGGTTCCTTATATGTAAAGATTTATGAACAAGAGTATGTATGAGGATTTTTCAAAACTGAATTTGCTTAAAAAGAATTTTAAATTTGAACTTTGGGATTTCTATGAGGTTTGTACAGGGCCGGCGCTTCCATATGCACAGATGGCACAGTAAAACCGGGCGCCAGAATTTTGGGGGCGCCAAATTTATTGTAAAAATTATGTACCTACCGACCTAAAATAATTTTTTTTTTTTTTTGAAAATAATTAATAAATTTACATACCAAAATTTAAAAATTAAAATTATTCCTTTGAATTAATTCTTTCAAATTCTGTTCAAATTAATTCTTCTTAACTCAAATCAGATATATTTTATTTTATCATTCATTTTATAGGTACCTACCTACTGTTTAAGTTCTTCTTGCTTTGATTCTACTTAGTTAAAATAACAATTTAAAAATATGCTCCATACACATAAACAAAATCATATAAAGCAAAATATAAATGTTTTTCGGTTTTTCCTATACATTTTTTTATTTAAGGTTCAATCATTTTTTATTGTTCCTTAAATTATTTATCTATTATAAAAAAAGAAATAGAAGAGACCATAAGAAAATAAATTCAATTCTCTTTTTTAGTCTTCTTTCAATAAAATCAAATAGTTTAAATATACCTTATGCACAGTTTAAAAAAGTGCTCCATATACATAAGCAAAATCATATAAAACAAAAAAATGTTTTTCGGTTTTGTACTGCATTTTTTTTATTTAAGGTTCAATTATTTTTGACTGTTCCTTAAATTATTTATATATTAAAGAAAAAAGAGGGGCCTCGGTGGTGCAGTGGGTAAGCATTTGGCTTATTAACCGAGGAGGTCCGGGTTCGATTCCCGGTCAGGTCATACAATATTTAATTTAAAAAAAAAAAATTATTGGAAAATCTGTTCCTTAAACTATTCACCTAGGTATATAGAAAATAGAAATAGAAGAGCCAAAGAGAATAAGAAATAAAAAACGTTCTCTTAAATTTTTCTTTTACATTGATTTGCATTTGATTTATATATTATAAATACATACTTAATAATTTTTTCTCTTATAAAATTATTTCTAGTATGTAGTAGAGAAATAAAGAGTTAATAAAATAACATATATTTATATGTTATTTTATTAACTCTATATTTCTCATCGTATTGAATAAAAAATTGTAAAGTAGTATTGTATTGTAATGTTGTATAATGTAAAATAATGAAATTTTGAATATGTGCACTTGTTTTTTCTCAATTTTTAAAGCAGTTTTTGCAATGGTCGTCAATAAAATATATATCTATGTATATTACATGCATAAAGTAAATGTACTTCTACCTATTTATATTTTGGACAATCCAATTTTGTTTTAGAAAATAAAATTTATGACCATGGCCATGAAGTATGAGATTTATGTATAGTGTGGTTGAAATTATGAATTATACGAAAAATACAAACTTTATAATAATTATGTTTGTCTATAAAAATAAAAACAATCTTATCTTGTAGAATAGGTTTATTTTAAAAGAATTTATTTAAAAAAAAAGATTTATTTGTTCATTACTAATTTGGTTTAAAATTTTAGAAAAAATTAATATAGTTAGTAAATATTTGCAAAGTCCAGGAATTTGTTTAACGACTGCTGTTAATATTTTGCTCACAACTAAAGAATTTTTGAGCAATTTGAGAACGGACGAACATTTTTATGATTTCATTGCGCAAGCTAAACAAATCGCTATAAAATTAGATGTAACAGCGTCGTTTCCTCCCGTTTCAACACTTAGAAGTCGTAAAAAGCCTCGGCTTTTTTCATACGAAGGCAGGGATGAAGTTATTGAGAATCCGGAAGTTAGGTTTAAAGTAGAATTTTATTTTAAAATACTAGATCAAGCTCTTCAGTCAGTTACAGAACGGTTTGAACAAATTTCCGCGCATAATAGTATATTTAAATTTTTACATGAAATTTCCATCATTTCGTCATATACTTCAAGTGATCTGTTTAATTATTGTTCCTCTTTAGAGAAAAATCTAACACACGATGGTTACTCTGACATAAATGGAGTAGAGCTATTTGAAGAGCTTAAAATATTTCCTACTTTGGTTTTGAAAAACCACCTTCATCCCCTCTTGAAACTTTAAACTTTATTTTTGATAAAAAATTAGAAACATTATTTCCCAACCTTGTTATTGCTCTAAAAATTTTATTGATAATACCCGTTACAGTAGCTTCTGCGGAACGTAGCTTTTCAAAATTAAAAATTATTAAAAATTATTTGAGAACTACAATGACTCAAGACAGATTAGTAGGATTAGCAACTATATCTATTGAAAAAGAACTTCTTGAAAATTTGGACTACAACGATTTAGTTAACGATTTTGCCAATATAAAAGCGCGAAGAATTAATTTTTAATATTTTCGTTTTATTAAAGTTATTAAATTATGTGATATATAGTTTTTCCTCGCGTTTTCCTTTTGAATTAAATTTCTTTCATTCAAGTAAAGCGCTATTTCTTCTAACTAAATTTTTTATTTTCAATCTAAAACTATTTTCTTTTTTAAATTAACTTATTTTTTAAAGAGGTTATACCTCCGTGGGACTACCTCTATAAAAAAAATGCATCGATAATCCTACCTCATGGGTGATGTGGAAATGGATTTTTTAGGGCGGCGTTTTAGAAAAGTGCACCGGGTGACAAAATGCTTAGCGCCGGCACTGGGTTTGTATACATATTGTTATTTCCAAATAGCTAATTTTTCCCTAGATTTCCGAGTCTTCCCTGTATTATCTTATTTTAAAAATTAATTTTCGTATATATACTTATATTATTGTCCCGGATTATTTATTGCAATTTGCGAGAACATTTGAACGTTCTTAGACTTGTAGACCTAAAAAAAAATATTTTCAGATTAAAAATTGTAAATTGTATTAATCTATAAAAATGAAAGTTAGTTTGTTTGTTTGTTTGTTTTTTTCGTTGTTTGTATGTAGCGAATACACTCCTAATAGAGGTTTTTGTGTACGGAAAGAAATCCTGGACTAAAAATTTTACTCTAACGAACCGGCAAGTTAGTGTTGTGGTGCAAGTAATTTAAACTTTTTTGTTCTAAAACGGTTTGACCGATTGACTTCAAATTTTCTTTCTTCCAATTTTGCTAAGTTCTGCTTTGGCCAGAAAAATTTGACGAGTTAGTTTCGTTAACCCTTTGCGGCACAACAACTTTTTAAACATTTTTTGGTTACTTTGCTCTAAATTAAAAATGGTTTGATCGATTGACTTAAAATTTTGTGTACGTGAAGCTCTTTAACAATAGAGTTGACCGTTTTAACAGACTTGGAATTTGTTCCTACACATGTCAGCCTTACGATTATTTAAACAAAAATTTTGCAAACAAATTACGTGTCCAATTTTGTCAAGAACTGCTTTGACTAAAGAAAAAAAGCGGCACAACAGTTTTTTAACAGATTTTTTCTTACTTTATTCTAAAATAGAAATGGTTTGACCGATTTTTAATTGTCCTATACGCTCTTATATTTATACGTAAATTAACTTGATTAATATCATACATTACCTGACTAATAGAGCTTTGTAATTAATGTTAAAATGGTCCAACCATCTGTAGTAAAATAAAACATTTTATAACAATTTACTTGTAACTTTAAATAAATAATTAAAAAAATTCAGGAATCATTTTACCATATAAATTTATTAATATTAATTAAATTACATTTAAATAGTCATAAATATTTTCAAACTTTTCATTTATTGCTTTTTTTTTCCAATTGATTAAAATTTTTTTAATACATGTGACATAAGTATGTACAGATATTATGATTTTTTAGCGAATTAATTTTTTTTATCTTCGTTTGTTTTTTTGTATTCACATTTTATTTCATATAAAATTAAATTCACAATTGATATGATGACAATGCAGATGAAAGATTAAATCTTATAGAATGTGAATGTGATTTGACTAAGTATGAATATTGTATACCTTGACATTCGTTCAAAGTCAATTTAAAAAAAAAATCTCAGTTTTTTTTTAATAAGAAGAATTACTTTCGTTCTTTAAATAATTTTGTAAATATAATATCAGATAATATTAATCTGTTTTAATTCAATTCTATTCTAGAAATTTGTCCATCCAAATAGTAAATTGTTGTATACATTGTATTGTCAGTAAAATAGTAAAATATATTCAGGAACATGTAATAACGGTGATATTAATTAGGTTGTCGGTTTTAAGCTCAATTCATACAAAATCCGAACAGTGCCGACACAGAGCAGTGCAGACACCGTGTTTTCAATTACAGTGAACAAAAATTAATGACGTACCGAAACTGTACTTTGTTAAACACAATAATCGACAACGACGTCTGACGTCAAAATGAAATTCTTTTGTTGAAGTTCAATAGCTCGTAAATCATAAGAGTTGAATACAATATCTTGATAAGTTTCTCTTTTTTTAAATTCTCCTAGTTTTAGATTGAATTTCGGAAGGCCTAATTTGAAAAAAAAGCTTTAGATGCGAAGTTAGTTTTTCGAATAATTTTTTTTTTAAATCTATTGTTATTTGAATAGGGTGGTTCCTAAAATACATATTAATCTGGAACATGGCAAGTGTGGGGAAGTCTTTGTTAATACAAAATCTTAAAAACCCATAATAATATATGTATAATTTATGTAATTATTCTGGAAAAAGTTTATTAATAGGCTTTACTTTGAAACCAACTGTAAAATTCATTCTAATTATTATTTTATAGTCTTCTTCATTTTCTGTGGGCCCTGTTCAGATATTGCAACATTATTTTAATAATAATTAATAAATACATATATATGCATATATTTATATATATATATATAATAAAGTAGTATATGTATATACAATACATATATACATATGTAATTAAAGAAAACTGAATTAAATTTCTTATATTTAAAACGCCAAACGCCATTTTAAGTAGCAGAATTTTAATAAAACGTGTTTTAGGTCTCTTATGTTTAGTTTAGTGTTAGTCCCAGTTGTATTTTAAATCGCTTAATATTTTATATCCAATTATATAAACTTTAAAATTATTTGAAATTTGAAAACGATTTAAAACTTTTTGTAATATTCAGAAATTATTACATAACCAAACAATTATATTGTAATATTATGCTGCTCTTCTACAATTGACTGTTATTGGAATAACGGTAAACATTTTTAATTACGTTATTTATTGTGCATTATTTAGAATCTCTTTTTTTTGTATTATATTAAACCCCGGTTGACTAGACAATGATTAAATATACATATTCTTATAAATTATAATATGATGCCTAGTTTTTCTTGAACTTAGATATTTACGCTACCGTTGATCCGAAGTAATTTAATATTGATATCACACAAAAGTTTTATCTACATATATATAATAAAAATGTTATATATATACATCAAACAATTTTGTTTCATTAATTTAAAAAACACAATACAAGAATAAATAGATTGATACATTCGAGTGATTTAGAATAATGACGAACTTCAACTAAATTTGATACTTTTAATATAGTATATTATTAAATAAATAATTAGTGTTTGACGCCTTAAAACATTTTTTTTAATAAATATATAAGTAAAAACGGTAATAGCTGATAATTCAATTAATTAGAGCATAATTTTGAAAACAATTTTTTTTTGAATATTGTTTAATTTTAAAATAAACAAAAGGACCGGATATTTTTTGTTTTCAAAACATTTTTTGAACAGTTGTTTTCTGTTGACTGGAATTTTAGTGATCGTGTAACAAAATAGTTTTATAGGTGTATATGTAGTATGTACTCTGTAACTCACTGAACGCAATAGACCTGAAAATATGCAATTTTTATTTACCGTTTTATTTATTGTATAACAGCTGGGTGGCACAGTGGTTAAGTGTCGAATTTCATGCCCAAAGGGCCGAATTCTAGTGAAAGTGAAAAAACTTTTTTGGTTTTCGACTCGACTCAGATTCGCCATTGGGTTCAAATTAATGGCATAATCAATAATTAATAATTATATATCTTTAATAAAAAATACTTTAATATAACAATATAAACAAAAGCAAAATATAAACAAATAGTTTAATTGAATAATATAACTCGCAGATATAGAATACCATATAACTTAAATACAAAATATTACAATATAAACAAAAAATAGAATTGTAATTTCAATATTTATCTAAGACGTTTCTACATGTTATAAGGCCTAGTACTATCTCATGTTTAAATTGTATTGTGGAATTCAATAAGACCAATTCTAATAATACGAATATAATATGACCCCCTGTTCCAACATGTACCTATGGTGTAGACAGGCTTATTAGCCTTACAGTTTGAACTGTTAGCGCTTAGAAAAAAAAAAAAAAAATATATAAATAAGTTTTAATTAGAGTCACATAGCCTAAATACACTAAACATTCAATGGACACCGCTCTTCGCAAGAATATTTATCTGAAACACCTTTTTCGTTCGTTGATCTGTTCCGACTTCCGACACTACAGCTTTTGGTGTTTGAGACTCTAATTAATTCTTATTCTTTATTCGAACTTTGAAAGCGAACTAACGAGAGATTTAATAAAAAACCTACAGCTTTTGGTGTTTCGGACTCTAATTAATTTTTATTCTTTATTCGAACTTTGAAGGCGAACTAACGAGAAATTTAATAAAAAACTAACAGCTTTAATTTTTATAAGAACCATCAGTGACTTTGTCCCAAAAATAAAATACTAAAAACAAGTTTCAGAAACTAAAGATTTATTTTGTATAAGAGTTTATATATTCTATAGCTATTGCTTATAGCAGCTATACTGTAAAATATATTACTATATATATAAATTTGTGATTCAAACTTCTGGCAGCAAAATCTTATAAGTTGTTAGTTTTAAATTGAATAATTAAAATAGATTGGTTGCCTTTAATCAAAGTCAACTTGCAATTAATACCGGTTATTTTATAATTAACTGGTGCAAAAAAGTTAAATAAAAAAAAACATTACGTTGATTAATAAAATACACGGTGTATTAAATTACTAAAGATTAATAACAATATAATAAAAGTTATTAACAATAAATAAACTGATTACGTAATACATAAAAATTCATTATACAATTGTAAAAAAGGGCAAATATTTTTAATTACATATAAATTTATTTCTTATTTATTAAGGGTCTAAGGGTTAGATTTTGCAATAAAAATAAAATTTTATAAAAAAAACAGAACTTAAGCCCTCCAAAGTCCAGAAAAGTCTTAAATTTAAATTGTTAAAAGTTAAAACCAGTTATAACTTATAACACATGTTCTAAATTCTTAAATTTGAAAACGTCAAACGACTGATGCTTTCAAAAAGCTCCTTAAATAAAATAACTAAATAGTGTTGCCATATGGCTTAACTAATTAACTTAAACTATTAAACTCAAGATATGCGGAACTATAGTTTTGCAAAATTATCTTCCAAAAAACTAATGTTTAAGACTTGAAATTTTTAGAGGGGCTCAAGAAATTCTAAGAAATTATTATTCATTTTATTTTTTAATACAGTCTGTACCTTAAACTGATTGTTGAACTTTGTTTAATTTTGAAAATGGAATTTTTTAAAAACTCTTGGCTATTTTTTATTAGTTTTTTTAAATATCACTATTAAATTATAATTGAGTTTTTAATAAAATATTAAAAAAAACTATAGAAATAATTATATTTCATGATAATTAAAAAAATGATTCATGGCTTGTTAATTAATAATCAGGAATGACTGAAAATATTACTTATTTTAAGACAATAAATTTGGTTAATGCGGTTAAAACACCCTATTGTTAAATTAAAATGTTTAAATAACCATTAAGTGTATATTACAAATTTTTACAAGATAGTCACGGATATATTAAAATTTGTCATCGATCTAGGTATGATTTATATATATAGAATCAAATCAGTACGATTGTTCAAAATACCTCTAAACGGAGTTCCGAATTTTATTTATAATGTTTTGGAAACCATTTTAGAACCTTATTTTTGGTTATAATAAGAGCCACGCATTTGGGAAGCTACCATATAATTTATTATAACAATTTTTCATATCCTCAAACTAATGAGACGAGAAGGTTTAAAAATGAACAGAGCAAATTATGTAACAGAACAAGTCAGTTTCAAAAATTGTTAGGGCCTAATTTTCAGGAAACATTTTCATGCAAATGTTTGAATTCGACGTATGTATGTTTGTTGAACTGATTGTCATATAAAATGACAAGCACCTTTACAAAGCTAAATGAAAGCGCCTTAACAAAGGTAAGTTAAAGCGCCATGGAACAAAGGTAAGTGAAATTTCCATTGATATTTCTGGAAGCAAAGTATTGTAATCTTTAAAACTAAAAAAACAAAGAAGCTTGTAAATTTGAATTGGACAAGGTAAAAATAATTTAACAAAGTTTCAAAATATTTGGATCTCATTTTTTGAAAGCTGCAGTCATAGTTCTAAACTGAATTGCTTTGAAACTAATTAAGTGAAGCAAAATTAAAGAAGCGCAAGTATTTCTTCCGTTCAATGTTTAATTATTTTTTATATTTTCATATTTTTTAATTTATTTATTAGAATTAGTTCATATTTTTGGATTATAATTTTTCCAACCAACAAATAGATTTGCTCCACTTGGAAAAGTTTGAAATTATTCTTAGAAATAGGTTTCGAATATTTGGCCATACAAATGTTGGATCAAACAAACAATAATCTTCCTGGTTTATTTTAAAATCGTATATTTATATCTAAAATTAATTAATTATAATTGATTAATTACAATATTAGAATATTTGAAAAACAAAAACAATTAAGTAAAATTAACCTGTAACACGTTTTGTAATTTGGAATTTTATGTGAAATGATAGTTATGTAGTAAATTCTATATTTATTTTATTTAACTTCGAATATGTCATATGTGAATAGGAAAATCCCCATTAATAAAAAGTCGTTAATAATTTTTAAGATAAAATTCTATGATAATGTAGTTTGCAGCAAATTACATACAATCTAGTTTCTAGTCATACATTATATGAATAGTGTGCATATGATAATTTACTTTACTATTGAAATATAAACAATAATTTATCTTAACAATTCCAGCATGTGTTTTATCTTCATTAACTAGTTTTTTTAAATAATCGTAAAATGGAATTATTACATTTTAATTGTGTTTTTAATTTTTAAAAAAGTATATTGAATTTAAGTTCCATTTGAATAATTCAGATATTAAATTGTTTTGCAAATATGAGTAAAAAGTTTTGATCAAATTTTGTATACATTTCTAGTTACAGAATTTTTTTACAAAACTAATAAAATAAAAAAAAATATCGGTTGTTTGAATAATTTATAGTTGTTTAGTATGGTGACCGGAATTAAGGCCCTGCGAAATAAAGCACCCGTTTAATAAGAAATAACGACCTGGTGTCTTATTTGTCATAGCAACTTAGAAATAAAGCCCCGGGGTTTTATTCCTCTTTTTAGTTGAACTACGACTTCTATGAGAAATAATACCCGGGGTGTTGTTTATCTTTCAATTGAATCTTCGACTTCTTGAGAAATAAAGCCCCGTGTTATTATTTCTCATTAAATATGTAATAAAATCCATTTTTATAATATTCAAACCTAAAAAAAATTTAAAAATATAAATTTTATATATAAGTAAAATATTAGATGTAAAACAATATGCTTTTAATATTTATTTATTTGCCTATGCGAGATTCTATATTAGGAAGAATATTTAATGGGCGTTATTTCTCATTAAATGGAAAATAACACAACACAATTGCAAAATTTTATACTATTTTATATATAGACTGACTACAAATATTTAAAAAAAACTGACCCATAATCAAATGAAATCAAATGTAACATTTTGCAGACTAAATTGAAAAATGACTGAACAAGAAAAGGATGTTGCTGAAATTCTATAAATTTAATTGAAACAATTAGTGCAGTTACTGGACTGGAAGAGTGTTCGGTTGCACCTCACAGTAATTTGAAACAACCAAATGTACTACTCAATAGAGATTATTTTTGAATATATTTTTGATACTATATATAGAATAATGAATTCTCCAAGATTGGAAACAATCACTACAAAGAGAAGATTTAAGATCATCAACATACCAATGCCATCTGATGCAGCAAAAATTTAGAATATTATAGAAAGAGTAACTGCAAAAACTGATAAGATTTATTTATTAATTATTAGTACCAGAAAAAAATAAATATTTCCTGATATTATAAAAGTCCTTTGAGTATTTGGCATTTGGAATTTTTTCATTAAATACTTTCTATTAATTTATTTTTTAAGTATTTCTAAGTGCATGCTATACCTTTGCAAATTAACGGTCCCTCTTTCTTTCGGATGGGGACCAACAATATTATTTTATAAATAATATTATTTATTTTGTTTATATCATATATTTTATATTTTACTATATATATTTGGTTGCCATGGGGATTTGTATTCTATTAATTTATAATTGCAATATAATTTGTTTTGTTAATATTTTACATTTAAAATAAAAATTCGTCATCAAAGAGATTTGTATAGATAAATTATTTTGCAATAATTTTCTTTAATTTTTTTTAATTAAATATTTCATGACCTATACGGGAATAGAAGCCACACTCCCTCAGTTAGTAAAGTAAGTCAAATGCATTCCCACTAATAAGAGATATTCAAAAATAAAAAAAAAAAGATTGGACATATTAAAAATATATATATTCTTAGAAACAGTGCCGCCGCGTGCTATTGACCTGCCTCTGTGCAAAATGCTCAAAAGCCGCCCTCCCGTATTTTCTGAAGTTACTTTTAGATTGAAAAAAATGCATAAAAGCAAATAATAATTAAACCATAAATTATGTAATTTTAGCTCTTCTTGCTTTTAAACTTACAATTGTTTTTATTAATTGACCCAAGGCTATCCATAATTTCGTTTTCTATAGATATTATAGACAAATTTGTCAAACGTTTTGAGTTGCTGTGTATCTTAAATAGTTTTTAATGATCTTAAGTTTGGAGAAACCCCTTTCTCCTCAAGCGATCAAACTGTTGTGAGTGTTATATAAATTCTTAACACAATACAAATATTTGGAAAAGTTTCACTCAAATTATTTTTCAATAAAAAGTTCAATAAATCATGAGGAGATATATATTTTTTTTATAAAACTTTTTAAGGTTTTTAGCTCTTCGAAAAGAACGTTTCCACCAATATCATGATCATCTGAATTTCCTTTGTTGGACAATTTTAAGTTCATATCTTTGCAATGTTTTAAGATTTCTTCATCTGTCCAATGATTGGTTGCATTGAATTTTTGTAAAATTTTAAATGTTTCATTATTCTCTTTCAATAAAGTGAATCTTTCAGTTAGATATGATAGCGTATTGTCCAAAATTGCAAAAAAGGAATGTATACTAAAGTTAACTCTTGGGAAAGTTATAATTTTATCATTGGCCTCATATTTAAACGTTCTTTTCTTTTTTCTTATACGAATATCTGGAAAAACTGGTTCTACACCCAAAATAATTTGTTCAAAATTTTTGTTAGTTTTTTGTTTCTGCCCCTTGGGAGCCGCCCTTGTGCTTCGCAGAACCTGCCTACCACTACGCAGCGGCCCTGGTTAAAAATTCCCAAATAAAATGGCAGTTCTTACTGCACAAATCACAACCCAATTATACTGCACAAGTTAAGATGATCTGATATTTTAGAAGGTTTAGAGAACCTTAGTCTAGGTGACATTCATACAACATTCTTTATAAAAAACCTCATAATATCCAAGAGTAAAAATATCAAGGACGAAAACTTGTACAGTTAAAGAAAAACCTAACGGTTTTTTTCTATTGTTGCTAACTTAAGAAGTATTTTCCCCTATACAATAAAATTAAATAAATAATTAAATTAAAAAATAAAAATAAATAAAAAAAATATGAAAATAATTAAAAAAAAAACAATTATTCATTACCAACATATGTTAATTTTCATATGGTTATAAATTTATAATTTTTCATTTTTATTTAAAAATAAAATAAAAAAAAAACAAAAAAATAAAATAAATATTTATGGAAAAGCTTTCATTTTAAAGCTTCACTCATATAAATATATATTTTATAATGGGACCGGTTGAGTGTAATCATAATTTTTAAAATGTTTTTTTTTTTTATTTTTTAAAAAATTATTTCAAAGGCACTTTTTCCGTTCTAGTATGATTCAAACTAGGACAGTTCTAATCTTTTTTTGATACAATTCAGATCTAGAAATAGAATTGGAGCGAATTACACTGTACTTCAAATAAAAACATCGCGTTCGTTGTTTTTTTTTGTTTTTATTTTGGGTTGGAATTTAAAGTTTTTTTTAAATGTAAAAAAAAAACAAAAACAAAAACATAATAACATATGTTTAGATTTATTTTTAATTTCTATGTAATTTAAAAATAGAATTTAAATTAATTTATTTATATTTACAATACAATATTTAAATTTAAAAGTATATGGGATCAATTATTTTAAATATCTAAACTCTAAAACATCAATTATAATCTTAAAACTTGTTTACATTGGAATTTTATCACCTACGAACCGTTATTACCAATTAATAATACCGTTATTAAAAATTTTTTTTTTTGAGTGTCATAATATAATTTTTAAATTCAAGTAATTCAAGTGTTTTCATTTTAATAAAATAATTAATTTACTAATACAATACAGATTTTAATATATTAATTTAAAAATTAAATGAAATGAAATAAAAATTGAAATTAAAATGATTAAAATATAGAGAAAAATATTATATAAAAAGAAATTTTTTAATTAATTTATAAGATAATTTTGTTTATTTAATTTTTTTTATTTTGGTATTAAATTTGTATATATATATATTTAAAAGTTCTCACAAATTTATTTTGTTATCAATTTTTTTTTTTTTTTAATTTGTTATTATTTTTGAAAAAAAAAAATTAACTTATTATTTAATTGATCGAATTAATTACTTCAATTAGTCGTCTTTAGATTTTGATGGACAGCAGAACATCGCATCTTTACGAATGAAATAAAAAAAAAAAACTAACACAGTTTTAAAATTTTTAATTAATTAAAAAATAAAAAAAAAAAATAAACCAAAAATAAATACCAAAAAAAAATGACAAATTCAAATTTAGTGTAAGTTTTATATTTTCTAATCGTAAATTTAATTAATAAAAAAAGTAAATTAAAACAAAAATGAGATAAAAACAGATAATTAAAATTTTTTTTTTATCAATTAAACAAGAATCAGTTGTTGAACATATGTTTGGTTAGAATTTGAGAACATATAAGTAGTGTGGTGTATGAATGAGTTTTTGTTATTGTTATTATATATATATATATATAATTTTGTTATTACATAAATATATATATACTTAAGTATGTATTTTCAAATATTTCGAAATTATGATAAACCAAAACAACAGTCGTTGAGTGATCAGATCAGTGTATTAAATCGGAATTATTGTAATTCTAAAACGGGGTGGTCGGCAAAATCCAATTATATTCGAAACCCTTTTAAAATGATTCACAAATTTTATAGGAAGAATAAAAAACCAATAAAAAAAGTTTTAATTTAAGTTTCATTTATTTAATTAATTAATTTTTCATTTTAATTTAATGACAAATGGAAAATTACTAATGTTGTAAAATCGAATTAAAATAAAATACGTGAAAAAAAATGATCTTAAACTCATGAAATGTAAAATAAAGCGGAGTTTTTCAATTAATAAATATTTAATAATTTGATCATATGCAGCTGTCTTTTAAATTTTGATTAAGAGTGTAGATTATTCAAAGACAATAGGTTGAATGTATTTGATATATATCGAAATTTAATATTTATATATATGTACTAAGTACTGTAAGAAATAAGAGCGACTCTGAGAGCAGAGGTGCACAACGGGCCGCAAGGTCTACTTGTGAGGGAGACTCACCCCCCCCCCCCCTTCAAAACAACAATAACAACAAGTACTTTAATTGGATGTTGGATACAATTTATAAGTCCCCAATCTATAGAAACTTAAAATTAAACCCAAATATTAATTTTTTGAACCTCTTGATTAAGTATTAGTCATTAGTTCTCATTATTGTCTGCCCTACCTTTATGGTCTTGTATCATATATTCTTAATTATTATGTATATTTTAACCGAAGTACCATATTTTTTAATTTTTTCGAATATTGATTATTATTATAATTAAATTAGTAAAGTCATTTCGAATTAAATTATTTTTATTTTAATTCAAAAATTTTATATGATTTAATGGTTTATCATAGGCCTTTGGTTCACATTTTTAATTATTAGCGAATTCAACCAACTTGTTGGTGAAAAATATGTGATCGTATAGGCTTTTATGCCGTTTATGTGCCACCTTCCCTCGTATATCTAAAAAAAAAAGTTTAAAATTTGGTGTGATTAATAAAATACTTTTATTTATTTTGTTATTAATTCTAATTTTATTAAAAATAAACACTGATAAAGGGAACAGCAAAAAAACTGTTGAACTTTAAAAAAAAATCTATAGATAAGATATACCCACCCATATCATTCTCAGATTATCTATAATTAGATGATTACATTTTATATCAGAGTACTGAACTTAAAATATACAAAATAAATAGAATAAATAAAACTAATAATAAAGTTAATAATATAGCATTTAACCTATAATGACCTTAAAGTATATAGATTACAAATGTTAGTAATATTTTAATAAATAGAAAAGAAGTTTTAAAAGTAAACATTTATTAATTTTTTAATTTGTTATTTTGTACTATCAAACCGTAATTAAATACAATATTTATTTAATATTAATCAAATTAAATTTAAAATTTCACTAAATTATTAATCTAAAAATAAAATAAATTTTGAATTTAATGAAAGAAAGATCAAAGATTATTGGACTTTATCACTAATTAAAAATACATATATGTATATATATATATATATATATTTATAGAATTGAACCTTCTGATTTTGTTATATTGGTTCCCAAAATAAAATTTATGATTGCATAAATATTGTATTAATGGTTATGGTATACACAGTGATGACGTATTTTCTACATCAATACGATTTCTCGTGGCCAATTAACATAAAGAGGTACTCATTCCTAAAGAGTTGAGCTATCCAGATGATGGAAAACAGCTTATGGAATATCATTTGTCATATGCATGTCTTGTTCATGGAACCATATCCCATCGAAGGAAGAATGTGTTCCTCAAAGTTAATAATGTGTAATTAAATTTAAGAAGAACATTAATATCTTCTTCTTAACATCCATCCCCAACATAATCCTACAATCCTAAGTATTCTAAAATTAAATCGTTCCACATTGCTATCCTCGTAATCAAACTATACATTTGTATCACAGTTCCCTCCCTAAAGTCCAGTTCAAAAAGGATGCATTCTAGTATATCAAGGCCGCTCCTTCTCTGAGGTGGAGAACCTAATTAGGTACTTTAGGTGGGTTTATGAATTTTTGTATTTTTGAAAATCAAATAAAATCCAAGAACTGTTTATAAAAACTGTTACCAAACCAAATTATTAGAATAAAAGTTTTTTTTTTATCATAAATCAAAATTACCATAAAATAGTTGATTTTGTTGCAATATTCGTAGTAGAAATCGATTTTTACCTGCAATTAAATATTTTTTTATTTAAATGTAACAAAATGTCATATTAAAGATTAATTAATTAATTACAATTAAAAAAGTATATATTAAATATATTTTATTATGGTATAGAGAGCAGATAACAGTGAATTAATGGAAATTTGATTAACTTATTCTGTTGTGACTTTTTGAGCTGAGTTTAAATAATACCATCCCTGAGGATGATAACTTGATAATTCAGAAAAAGGCATTCGGTTTTTGTTTAAAATAATAAAATCGATACTTAATTAATTGTGCTTATTATTCAACTTTTAGACTAAGAAGCCCTTCTCAATTATGACCTCAACCAATTTCTCATATAATTTTTACCTAAGACATTACTGGACGTGTATCGAATGTCTTAGATTCTAATTAATACCATTCCATTGTTTTATTTCATTTTTATTACATTTAATTTTCCATTTCAATCATAAGTTATTTTCGTGTCTGTGAGTTATAATTTTAAATTTAATTATTTACTTATAAATTTTGTATTTTTTGTATATTAGATCTTCTGTTATTGAAATAGAAATGGGCTTTAACTAACTATTAGAAAAGCAAAATAATATTTTCGAAAAATATTTATATAGGAAATTTATTAGTTATTTATATATAATGTATAGTTTATCTGACGGATAGATCAGTGGTAAAAAGTCAAAAAGTCTCGGGTTCAAACCCTGGTCGGATACAATAATTTAATAATAAGTCCAAATTTCAAATCGACAAAGGATTAATATTATTAGGCATTATTTACTATTGTCTGGTACTACAAATAAATAAAATAAATAAACATAATGTATTTAAAATTACAATGTCCCTAAATACTGAGACTCTAAAAATACAATAATTTTCCTAAAACGTCTTAAAATCTTTAAAGATGACTTGCAGTATATACAAACCTTATGTACGAGTATATATATCAAGAGTTGTATTTTAATCCATCATTTTGTGGTTTAAATTGCATATTATTTAAATACATATATAATGTATAATAACATATTAGATCTTGACATAGCGCCATTAAGCATTTCTAAAATTTAATGTTATTATATTTTCAATAAAAAGTAGTCATATAATTACTATAAAAGTTCTTTCAGGTTTTTTTTAATGATTCAATGGTTTAAAATATTACCAAAAATTATTTATTTTTATTTTCTCTTTTAATTAAATTTAGCAAAACAAATTAAATTCATTTATTACTATTATTTTAAATATTAATGATTTTAAAACTTGAAAAATTCTCTAATGCAGGAAGGCACCAAATATCTAATATCCAAATTCTTCAAGTTGTCTTTAAATAGTACAAGTATAGTTGTTTGTATTTCAAATTTAATCCACAAAAAAAAATTAAAAATTGAAATACACTCGGTCTATAAAAAATACTAATAATTAGTCAGAAGATAACTCTGCTATGAAATAATTTACAGTTAATATTGTTTAATTTATAATTCGTAATTCAAGACGCAGAATGTAATTATTTACTTTATATTTTTAAAATAAGAATGATGCATTATAAAAGAAATTTGTTTATATTAAAAATTTTAAATATTTTTTTGTATGATCATGTATTTATAACAGAATTTAAGTAATCATATGTTTTCCAGAGAGTATTTTTAGAAATTAAAAAAAAATAAAAAATTATTAAAAACAAGAATGTAAACCAGCTAAAACTGTTTTTTAAAAATTGTGTAGACCAAAAAAAAACGAATTTAAAAATTGGTACTTGATTTGGTATTTGATTTGGTATTTTTATACATGGTGATAGTTTCCAGAGCTTCAATTTTGGGTAAACTTTACTTTATTAAACCTAAATTGTCTGATAATTTTTTAAACTTTACTATGAGATTTATTTTAGGCTTGTGATGAATTATTAGATTTCAAAGCCATGGTGATGTTGAGTTGAAGTTTTTAAAATCTTTTCGAGAATATATGATCGTTGAACCTGATTCCTGAACGATCATATATATGACGAAACGAAAGCCTTGAAAACTGCCCAAATAACGAAAGTCCTGAAAAGTGAAAATTTCTTATAAAATATTCAATTTTGTTACAGGGGGTTTAAGAAGAAAAAAAATTGTTCCAACAACTCCCCAACCAAGAATAGTTTTTTTAATTATTAAAATAAATTGGAAATGTTGATATTAAAAAATTTACGATTTTTTAATAAACTTGTACCTATATGCCTGTATTAAGGGGTCTACACTTCCACAAATGTTATAGCAAATTATAAATTGTTATATTTAATGCAAGCCAAAGAATATCAAATTATACAAATGGAAATTTTCTGATTCCAACACCTCTCAAGTTAACACCACAGGATTAAAGTAGTACCTATAGTATAATTTTTTCTATTATATACAAGTATTATGATGTGTCATGTCATGTCTTATATATTGGTCAGATAAGGTATACCATAGTGTAAAGTTATAAAATAATAAAAATAAATCAATAAAATAAATGAATGTAACCATTAATATGACAGATAAATATACATATATGCATTTAGACTTAATGAAAATTTTGATTCATGAATTTCAGTTTATTCTAAAATCACTAAACTTTCTCGAATTCAATGGCAAAGACGCCAATTCTTGTAAAAAAATTTATTTGTAAAAAATTTGAGAATAATCTAGAATCTATTTTAGTTTTCGAGCTGTTGTAGCGACGCACTGGTGACAAACACACATAGCTAATTCGACTCACTTTTTAATTTGTTTTTAATTCTGATCCAATCTATACACGTACTTAAGTCTATACTTTATTTATTACAGTACCTACATTACATACGTTTATATATGGTACATTGGTACAAAGTGTGATGTTACGTTATCCAACTCAGTATTTTGCAATGTATGATGTCTTAGAAAAACAATATTTTCTTCTACATGTTGAATTTCAAAATTTAAAAACTTCAAATGGTTTATTTTTAATTTAAAATTTCTATTTATACATGAACTTTTTCAAATATATTACAAAAGATATTTTGTAATATCTGAAAAAATGTTTCTCCTGCCTTGGTACAAAATAAGACCGTTAGCAAAGGTAGGACTACGGTAACCGAATTGGCAATTAGGTTTACAGAAGGCTGTTACATATTTAATAATAAAAGTACAAGTTAAAATGCACACTTTTTATTTTTTGAAAAAATTTAATTTTAGTAAATTCTCTATATTTTATACACTTTTTATATATTTTATTTTTATTTCTAAGATTGTCCTTTACCGGACACTAAATTGCTTTAGCCATAGGATATTAAAATTTTCGAATTTTTAAGAACAATTTAATTAAGAAATTTTTTTGTATAGGTACATACGTAAATTACTTTTTAAGAACATTTTTGTTTTTTACTTTAATTCTTTAGGAAAAAAATTCTTTATTGATCAGTTAAAAATGCATTTACCCTATATATTTTGATCAATTACCATTAAGCAATTGCAATTGAAAATTTAATAATTGTGGTTTAATTGTAAATTTTACATTAAATTTTAAATAAAAAACTGTAAACATGTATTCATTATAATTAACTAGCCTTAAGGCCTCTTTAGTATTTTCATATGTTAGCTTTAAAGGATGTAACTTAACGTGTCGTTCAAGCAAACAAAACCTCAAGAGCATATAGAGTTTCGTTGCCTTAAGTTTCCTAAATGTTTAATATGAAAAACAAAAATCAACAGTTATTATAATATTTATTATAATATAAATGTCTAGACTTAAGAACTCCACTTTAATGTGTTTCAATAAAAATGAAAGGATTCCAAAAAGAATGAACTTTAATACTTTATACTAAAAACTTATCACACAAATAAAAGGAAATATAAAAAAACTTTTCTAAGATTATAAAAAAAAAATTAAATATTTATAAAATCAATAATTTTTAATGATCATTAAACAAAACTTGATAAGTAATATAAACTTTGTTTTTTTTTTTTTTTTTTTTTTTTTAAAATTGATAAGATAAAGATTATTATTAATATTGTCTGATTTAAAATTCTACTTAATTCATACAGTTGTTACCCAGCGATAAGAAAATTTTCTAGCTTGATTTCGTAAATAGTTTTTGTTGCTGTCAAACTTAAAGTTTAAAAAAAAGTTCTTATAGAAATAGATAAAATTGCATTTCAGCTTTGTATCCGTATATCGTTTCTGTATTAATTTTTAGAAATCGCCATTAGTTAAATTAACTCCGTTTACTAATAAATTGTTTGTAAAAATACTTGTAAAGATATTTCTCTAATTCTATTATTATTGATTAGATATTAAATTTCGTTCCTTATGACATAGTAGAACTCCGCTAAACAAAATTTGAACACTATAGAATTTAATATTGGTAAAGAAACAAGAAAGCTCGCCATCCTTGATCCCGTTGCCCCTGGAACCGCACTCCTGATATTTATTTAAATAATAATTTATTTTCATGCACAGAGACACTTATATCCGCAAGACTATAAAAAAAAACAAATGAATTCAGTTATAACTAAATTATTCAGACTGGATGGAGTAACAATATATTGCTAAACTTTTATCCCTACTATAACTGTACAAAGAAACTTTAAGAAATGAGACTCTTTACTTTTCTAAAATATGTTTGACGAAGTAACTTCTGTTGATTAATTTTAAATTAATTTCAAAAGTTCATCTGAATTCATTTAAAATCTTTATTTATGAGTTTTTTCTTTTTCAAATTTTAGATCTGATAATACATCAAAAAATGGCGATGGACCAAATAAATCTGTTCAAATATATAACATTTTATTAATTATAATTGATTATATTGTAGTACATTTAAAATTTTTCTATTATATATTTGAACATATATTTTTATTAATTTTCCCTAAGGAAGAAGATGTTAGAGGTGAAATTGTTTTGGTAAGATTTCATTGTTCTTTTTAATTCTAAAATCAAAATGTATAGTACATTTTTTGTATGTTTTAATTAAAATATTTAAATAATATAAATAATTATATTAATGATTAGATAACCGGATCAGCTCACGGTATATTGGAAAACAAACAGCTCTTAAATATGCTAGTCTTGGAGCAACAGTAGTTTGTTGGGATATTAATGAAAAATTAAATAAAGAAACTGTTAAAGAAATTCAAAGTCAAGGCGGAACCGCTCATCATTATGTGTAAGTTTTATACAAATATCAAAAAATTAATTATTTATACAATTTACTTAGCTTTATTAATATATTTTTATAAAATTAGCTGCGATGTGATGAATCGAGAAAACATTCTTCAGGTGGCTGAAAAAGTTAAGAAAGATATTGGAACTGTAACAATATTGGTAAATAATGCTGGAATTATGCCATGTCATACTTTAGTACAACATACTGAAACTGAAATTCGTAAAATGTTCGAAATCAATGTTATGGCACACTTTTGGGTAAAATACAAAAATTTAATATTTTCCTTTTTTTATTAATGAAGAATAATTTAACAGCTTATTCAAACTTTTTTACCTGATATGATTACAAATAATCACGGACACATAATAGCTTTATCTTCTTGTGCTGGAATATTTGGTTTAAGAAATTTGGTACCATATTGTGCTTCAAAATTTGCTGTTAGAGGTTTGATGCAAGCATTGCAAGAAGAAATAAGATGTGATCCAAGAAATTTAAATGTAAGGAAAATTGAAAAAAAAAAAAATTAATATAAAAATAATTTATAATTTTTATATTTTCAGATTAAATTTACAACAATTTATCCGTATATGGTCGATACAGGTTTATGTAAAAGACCAAAAATTAGATTTCCAAATTTAATGAGATTAGTTAGACCAACAGAAGCTGCTGAAGCAATTGTTAAAGCTCAAAGGCGTGGTATTGAAGAAATAACAATACCCAGACATTTCTTATATTTAGATCGTTTCTGTAGAATGTTCCCAAGAAAAGCTAATAATGTTTTATTTGATTTTGTTGAAGCTTATGTTGATAGTGATTTATAAGGATTTAAAACTTGTCAATGTATTTTTTATATTAATAATTTAAGTCGAGATTTATTAAGAAATATAGTTTAATAATTTTTTTTTCATTCAAAATACTTTTTATTTCAAAATTAATTTTATCGCTTATTTTATAACATTCTGTACTGTAAAAAAGGAGATTTATTCAATTGTGGATACTCGAACTCTGGTAGAAAATGACAATTTAGTGGTCTATAAAATAAGATTAAATAATAACATCATAAAATACTCGTATATTTTTATACTAATTAATAGATAATTATTAGTATTTTACTACAAATTGATTTAAAAAGTTTCATTCCCTTATGGCTTATTGGTATTTGATAGTTGAGATAGTTAGATTTAACTAATTATTTGTCAACATATTTCGTATTAATTAAATCTGATTTTTTTTAATACTGAATTGTTATTTTTTAACATTGGTTGTTTGCAATATCAAAGATTTATATTAGGTGTTTTTATTACTGAGTTGTAATTTTGTTTCAGATCCGTTTTGGACAACTTTTCTGTGTTTTTTTTTTAATTTGACAAATTTTTATTTGCTTTTTAAATAAATCAAAAATTTACAATTAAAAAGGACACACAAGCTTATAGTAAAAAGTTACGATTAAGTTTTCTAATTTCATCGTTATTTTCTGTATCTAATAAAACTATTTTTTTCTTAAAATGATTTTCAATGGATTGACAAAATTTCATTGACTTATCTGAATCTACAAAATTAATAGCTAAACCACTTTTACCGAAACGTCCTGTGCGTCCAATATGATGTAGATATGTTTTACAATCAGCTTTATCCCAAGCATCTATTGGCAAGTCAAAGTTTACAACAATTGTCACTTGTTCAACATCAATACCACGTGGTAAAACATTAGTTGTTACTAAGATTTTTTCTAAACCAGCTCTAAAACGATCTAAAACGGCCAAACGTTGTTCGACAGTTAAATCACCGGATAAAATTGCTACGGAATGTCCATCTGAAGACAATTTACCAGCTAACCAACCAGCAGTTTTCCTTGTATGACAAAATATTATAGATAGTCCAATTGTAATACCATCACATATATTATGCAAAGCTTGATATTTTGCATCTTGATTTGCACACTTAACATAATATTGTTTTATATTATCTAAGAATTCTTCTTCCGGTTTTAATTGAATTATAATTGGATTAAGAACAATATGATGAATAATGTCCATTACATCTTTTTCATATGTTGCGGAGAAAAATATTATTTGACAAGTTTTTTTTGATAATTGTTTATGAATTCTTATACACTGATCGTGATGACCTTGGGTACCAATCATAACATCAGCTTCATCTAATACGAAAACACGAATTTTCTTCAAATCAAAAGCTCGAAATTTCAGACCCCAATCGATAATTTTTCCAGGTGTTCCTATTAATATATGTTCAGATATTTTTGTACCTAAAAAAATTTATAGTAATTAATTTTTATATTTATATAAGTTAAAATTTACCTTGAGGCAAATCTTCTCCTCGTACAGCAAATTTTAATTTAATATCAGGACAAAATTGTGCCATTTTAGCAACTACTTCACCAGTTTGAATAGCTAATTCAAATGTTGGTGATAGACATATAACTTGTGGATAATTAAGTGACGTATCAACTCTGTTCAACATAGCTAAAACAAATGTAGCAGTTTTACCTGTACCTGATTGACTTTGTGCAATCATATTTTGTGGTGGATTTGACAATAATGATGGCAAAGCAATTTCTTGAATTTTCGAAAGTGCTTTAAATCCCATTGCATAAATTCCTTTTAATAATTGTGGTTTGAAAGGAAGTTCTTCAAAACTTTTAACAGAATATATGGCTGATTTAGAATCATTACATTGAATTTGTGAATACAAATCGCTTTCGATTTTTCCTTTTCGAATAATATTTATTAAAAGACTTGTTCCAGAAGATGTACTGATAATATCTTGTTCCTCTTGATTTGATACTTTGTCAGCAGAAAGATCTTTGTTGTATGAAATTGATTTTTCTTGGTTTTTTGAATCATAATCAGGATTGAATTTCGTCATTTTAGTCTCATTATTTGTTATTTTATTTTTTAAAACCAATTTGTACATTTCTTGATCTTCGGCTTTTTTTGCCCAATCAGTCATGTTTTTAATGACCTAAAAATATATTATTTACATGATACAATTGTAAAATAAATTTATTCGTTTATACTTGGTTTTCAGATAAAATTTTTTAAAAATTGTATGAACCGTAGCAAAATAAAAAATCGAATAAAAATCTTCACATCAAAAAACTGTCAAAACTTGTTTAAATTTAGTTTCGTATAAAATACGGGATATTCCCATAATTCAGTTTGTGCTTATCAATAAATAAATATACGTTAACTTGTGATTACTCGAATAAAAAACACAAGCCTATTGACTGCATGCCTTTTTTTTT
The DNA here is from genome assembly GCA_963082915.1 of Dolichopus griseipennis. Lineage (NCBI taxonomy): Eukaryota > Metazoa > Arthropoda > Insecta > Diptera > Dolichopodidae > Dolichopus > Dolichopus griseipennis. The sequence continues at coordinate 365,865,328 of OY720441.1, forward strand.
GGACTTTTCCAATAATTCATTAAGCATTTTTTTTTAAATTTTGCAAAAATTAAATTTGTTATATGTATTTTATAATGAATATGTACATGTATTTGCATATCTTGCATTCTTGCATAGGTTTTATAAAGAAAATATATTTTTTTCATTCGCTTTTTTATATATGAATACATAGTAGTTAGTCATGCAATTTGCTGTTTTCGTCGCTATACAATTTAATGTCCTGTCGTGTTTCATAAATTTTCCGGATATCATGGGTATGATCTGGCAAAATATCATAGCGTTAATGTGATATATATATTTATTTTATCTTTTAAAATACAGAAGAAATTTTTATATAAAATGTATAAAAATATAAAATGTCAAATACTTTACATTATGTATTTAACTACAAGTTAAAAAACTTTTACTTACACACGTAAACCGAACTTTTATAACACTTCTAAAATAAATGATCCAGTTTTAAATTATTTTATTTTCAATTGTATTGTATTTTCAGTTTTGATTTAACATAAGAACGAATTAAGTATATTAACAAGTGATTTAATTATGCAAAATCAGCTATGCTGAAATAGGTACTTGCTTTAGTAAGGTTGTGACAAAGTATCATTTTATATCATTTAAAACAAATCGATTAATTTTTAAGTTTAAATAAATTTAATTTGGTGAATATTAATTTGTTTAAATAAAAACCAAATTAGTTTTCTGGTCTTATGACTTAAATTTTTTTTTATTTTTTATTCTGCTTTTACAACTAAAGATTTAAATATACATATTGTTTTTTTTTTAACTTTACTTGCAACTAAAAATTGAAAATTCACCAAATTTGATAAATTTTTGATTTAGATAATTGTAAATTTGTAAAAACTTAGTTTAGATTACTGAGTACAAAATAATTGAATATTAACTTAACAAAAATAATTATACGTATTTTATATTTATATTTAAACATCTAAATCCCATGACAAAATTCTTTTAAATAAAATTAATCAACTTTCTCGTTGTACAATTATAGCGTTTATAATATTTTAAAATTATAAGAAGATTTAATAAGTATTACTATTAAATTTAATTCAAAAATTATCCTTAAAAAAATTAAAAATAGTTATGTATTATGTAAACCAAAAAATATCATGTCATGAGATTTTATTATTTTTCAATAATTCAAGAGCAAATATACAATCTAAAAACTTAAAAAAGCTTATAGTTAAAAGTTTTACGATCCAATTTTTTCAATCTCATCGCTATTTTCTGCATCTAATAAGGCAATTTTTTTCTTAAAATGATTTTCAATTGTTTGACAAATTTTCATAGATTTATCTGAATCTACTAAATTGATAGCTATACCACTTTTACCGAAACGTCCCGTACGGCCAATACGATGTAAATACGTTTCACAATCAGCTTTACCCCTTGCATCCATAGGTAAATCAAAATTAACAACAATAGTAACTTGTTCAACATCAATACCACGTGGTAAAACATTAGTTGTTACTAAGATTTTTTCTAAACCAGCTCTAAAACGATCTAAAACTGCCAAACGTTGTTCGACAGTTAAATCACCGGATAAAATTGCTACGGAATGTCCATCTGAAGACAATTTACCAGCTAACCAACCAGCAGTTTTCCTTGTATGACAAAATATTATAGATAGTCCAATTGTAATACCATCACATATATTATGCAAAGCTTGATATTTTGCATCTTGATTTGCACACTTAACATAATATTGTTTTATATTATCTAAGGATTCTTGTTCTCGTTTTAATCGAATTATAATTGGGTTTGGTACAATATATTGAGCAAAATCCATTACATCTTTTTCGTATGTTGCGGAGAAAACCATAATTTGACAAGTTTGTTTGGATAATTGTTTATGAATTCTTATACACTGATCGTGATGACCTTGAGTAGCAACCATATCATCAGCTTCATCTAATACGAAAACTCGAATTTTCTTCAAATCAAAAGCTCGAAATTTCAGACCCCAATCCATAATTTTTCCAGGTGTTCCTATTAATATATGTTCAGATATTTTTGTACCTAAAAAAATTTATAGTAATTAATTTTTATATTTATATAAGTTAAAATTTACCTTGAGGCAAATCTTCTCCTCGTACAGCAAATTTTAATTTAATATCAGGACAAAATTGTGCCATTTTAGCAACTACTTCACCAGTTTGAATAGTTAATTCAAATGTTGGTGATAGACATATAACTTGTGGATAATTAAGTGACGTATCAACTCTATTCAACATAGCTAAAACAAATGTAGCAGTTTTACCTGTACCTGACTGACTTTGTGCAATCATATTTTGTGGTGGATTTGACAATAATGATGGCAAAGCAATTTCTTGAATTTTCGAAAGTGCTTTAAATCCCATTGCATAAATTCCTTTTAATAATTGTGGTTTGAAAGGAAGTTCTTCAAAACTTTTAACTGAATATATAGCTGATTTAGAATCATTACATTGAATTTGTGAATACAAATCGCTTTCGATTTTTCCTTTTCGAATAATATTTATTAAAAGACTTGTTCCAGAAGATGTACTGATAATATCTTGTTCCTCTTGATTTGATACTTTGTCAGCAGAAAGATCTTTGTTGTATGAAATTAATTTTTCTTGGTTTTTTAAATCATAATCAGGATTGGATTTCGTCATTTTAGTCTCATTATTTAAATTTGTTATTTTATTTTTTAAAACCAATTTGTACATTTCTTGATCTTCGGCTTTTTTTGCCCAATCAGTCATGTTTTTAATGACCTAAAAATATATTATTTACATGATACAATTGTAAAATAAATTTATTCGTTTATACTTGGTTTTCAGATAAAATTTTTTAAAAATTGTGTGAACCGTAGCAAAATAAAAAATCGAATAAAAATCTTCACATCAAAAAACTGTCAAAACTTGTTTAAATTTAGTTTCGTATAAAATAAGGGATATTCCCATAATTCAGATTTTGCTTATCAATAAATGAGTATACCCTAACTTGTGATTACTCGAATAAAAAACACAAGCCTATTGACTGCATGCATTTTTTTGTGACTTTTCCAATAATTCATTAAGCATTTTTTTTGAAATTTTGCAAAAATTAAATTTTTTATATGTGTATTATAATGAATATGTACATGTACTTGCATATCTTGCATTCTTGCATAGGTTTTATAAAGAAAATATATTTTTTTCATTCGCTTTTTTATATATGAATACATACTAGTTAGCCATGCAGTTTGCTGTTTTCGTCGCTATACAATTTAATGTCCTGTCGTGTTTCATAAATTGTTCTGATATCATGGTTATGATCTGGCAAAATATCATAGCATTAATGTGATATGTATATTTATTTTATCTTTTAAAATACAAAAGAAATTTTTATATAAAATGTCAAATACTTTACATTATGTATTTAACTACAAGTTAAAAAAAACTTTTACTTACACACGTAAACCGAACTTGTATAAAACTTCTAAAATAAATGATCCAATTTTAAATTATTTTATTTTCAATTGTATTGTATTTTCAGTTTTGATTTAACATAAGAACGAATTAAGTATATTAACAAGTGATTTAATTATGCAAAATCAGCTATGCTGAAATAGGTACTTGCTTTAGTAAGGTTGTGACAAAGTATCATTTTATATCATTTAAAACAAATCGATTAATTTTTAAGTTTAAATAAATTTAATTTGGTGAATATTAATTTGTTTAAATAAAAACCAAATTAGTTTTCTGGTCTTATGACTTAAATTTTTTTTTATTTTTTATTCTGCTTTTACAACTAAAGATTTAAATATACATATTGTTTTTTTTTTAACTTTACTTGCAACTAAAAATTGAAAATTCACCAAATTTGATAAATTTTTGATTTAGATAATTGTAAATTTGTAAAAACTTAGTTTAGATTACTGAGTACAAAATAATTGAATATTAACTTAACAAAAATAATTATACGTATTTTATATTTATATTTAAACATCTAAATCCCATGACAAAATTCTTTTAAATAAAATTAATCAACTTTCTCGTTGTACAATTATAGCGTTTATAATATTTTAAAATTATAAGAAGATTTAATAAGTATTACTATTAAATTTAATTCAAAAATTATCCTTAAAAAAATTAAAAATAGTTATGTATTATGTAAACCAAAAAATATCATGTCATGAGATTTTATTATTTTTCAATAATTCAAGAGCAAATATACAATCTAAAAACTTAAAAAAGCTTATAGTTAAAAGTTTTACGATCCAATTTTTTCAATCTCATCGCTATTTTCTGCATCTAATAAGGCAATTTTTTTCTTAAAATGATTTTCAATTGTTTGACAAATTTTCATAGATTTATCTGAATCTACTAAATTGATAGCTATACCACTTTTACCGAAACGTCCCGTACGGCCAATACGATGTAAATACGTTTCACAATCAGCTTTACCCCTTGCATCCATAGGTAAATCAAAATTAACAACAATAGTAACTTGTTCAACATCAATACCACGTGATAAAACATTAGTTGTTACTAAGACTTTTTCTAAACCAGCTCTAAAACGATCTAAAACAGCCAAACGTTGTTCGACAGTCAAATCACCGGACAAAATTGCTACAGAATGTCCATCTGAAGACAATTTACCAGCTAACCAACCAGCAGTTTTCCTTGTATGACAAAATATTATAGCTTGTCCAATTGTTATACCACCATATATATTTTGTATAGCTTGATATTTTTCGTCTTGATTTACACACTTAACATAATATTGTTTTATATTATCTAAGGATTCTTGTTCTCGTTTTAATCGAATTATAATTGGGTTTGGTACAATATATTGAGCAAAATCCATTACATCTTTTTCGTATGTTGCGGAGAAAAACATCATTTGACAAGTTTGTTTGGATAATTGTTTATGAATTCTTATACACTGATCGTGATGACCTTGAGTAGCAATCATAACATCAGCTTCATCTAATACGAAAACTCGAATTTTCTTCAAATCAAAAGCTCGAAATTTCAGACCCCAATCCATAATTTTTCCAGGTGTTCCTATTAATATATGTTCAGATATTTTTGTACCTAAAAAAATTTATAGTAATTAATTTTTAAAATAATATACGTTAAAATTTACCATGAGGCAAATCTTCTCCTCGTACAGCAAATTTTAATTTAATATCAGGACAAAATTGTGCCATTTTAGCAGCTACTTCACCAGTTTGAATAGCTAATTCATATGTTGGTGACAGACATATAACTTGTGGATAATTATGTGACGTATCAACTCTACTTAACATAGCTAGCACGAATGCCGCCGTTTTACCTGTACCTGATTGACTTTGTGCAATCATATTTTGTGGCGGATCTGCTAATAATGTTGGTAAAGCCGTCTCCTGGATTTTTGAAGGTGCATTAAATCCCATTGCATAAACTCCTTTTAATAATTGTGGTTTTAAATGTAATGCTTCAAAACTTTTTACTGAGTATAACGGTGATGTCGGATCCTTGCGTTGAATTTCTAAATCCAACTTTGTTTCAACCAAACCTTTTCGAATAATTTTCATTAAAAGGCTCGTTTCAGCAGGAGAAGCTATATCTTCTTGTTCTTCATTTGATGTTTCATCAGAAGTTGAAGCAGCTTCAGCTAAATTTGGTGTATTTACCTCGGAAGTTTTTTCTTTGTTCTTTGAATCATCATCTGCAGGTGGTGTTTCTGAATCTTTTTTTGTCTCGTCACTTGTCTTTTCTTTCTTCTCACTTTCCAAATCTAATTTATCTACTAATTTGGATATTTCCTGGTCTTCGGCTTTTTTTGCCCAATCAGCCATTTTTAAGCAATTGAAATATTATTTTATTTAATATTATAAATTGAATGTATTTTTAAAATATTATATTTTAACAAACAGTTTTAATTTATAAAAATTCTTTTAGCACACTGCAATTTGCAAACACAAAAACGACTAAAAAAAATTTTCGCTCTCAATAAACTGTCAAAATGACAAACGTGCCGGCAGCTTGAATAACATTATATCTATTGTGAATATTCATTCACAATACAATTTCAAATGTTTGATAAAAAAAAACGACTTTGGTATCAACTTGAAACAAGTCAACGCATATTTCAAGAATGTTTATAGAATTTACTCCAAAAGTCCAAAATACCATTCCTCTTTAAATTCAAACTTATATCATAAATTTAATGAAAATAACAAATTTTTATTATTTAGTTATATTTCAAAAAAATTCTTTTTAAATTTAATTGCATTACATAAAATTTAATTATTTGGAAAGTTTTTTTTTTATTTATTTTTTATTTAAATTCAAAAATTCTAATACACTCGTAGTAATAAAATTTAACTTATAAAATTTTTACACTGTGTTGTGATTATTAAATTAAAATTTTTGGTGAAAAAGTTAAATTTATCTTTTTGTTACAACATTTACATACGCAAAATATAACAAAGTTCTATCAGAATTTTACTACACAGATAGAGAGAGTCTAGAGTTATAATAATTATTGTAAATTCCATCACTACACTTCATTGGCACGGTAGCAAAGGCGACTTCAATACGGTACGGTTACCTATTTTTTCTTAAGAAAACGGTAACTCTTAGTCAATTAATTAGAATTAAGATGTTATTTTTCAAGTGAGTGAGGAGGTGCTGTGTAGCGGCAACACTGTAAAGGAAGTTTGCTGTTATTTTTGTAAAAGTCGTTTAATACCAAAGTTTGTTATAACTTACTAATTAATTAAAAAATTATTAAGAGATAATTTTAACTAATTAATTCAATTTTTAAGTTAATTTTACAATGGAAAATTGTATATTTTGCAAAAAATCTGCATATTTGCAATGTGAAAGATGTCGTGAATATTATTGTTCATTGGAATGCCAATCTGCTGACTGGCGAAATCACAAATATATTTGTTTAGCAATGCCGTAAGTAAAATAAAAAAATTAATAAATAATTGATGCTGTGATTGATACATCTATATTAATAACTAAATATATTACATTATAACCATAAAGGAAATTTGTTAATATGATTTTGATTTGACTATTGTTTATCTATTAAAATCTCATTTAGGTTAAACACTTTATTTACAGTTAAATTAGTAGAAAACAACATGTTATTTTAATTCATACATTAATATTTCATTCATTTATTTTAAGGGCATTGATTAAAGCAAATAAACAATCAGATAAAAATTTAAATATATCTATAAATAATATCAATGACAAAAAGCCAATAAGAAAATATCCTGATTTAAATTTAACAGTTATGCGGTTGCCACATACTGAATATGAAAGTTTTAAAGATATTTCCAAGGCTTCAACAACGACTGAAAATTCTAATGAAATTTCAAAGATTGCAACAACTAATTTACATGAAGAACAAAAACTTCCATTGAAAGATGATCAAAGTAAAAAAGTTGAAATGGATAATCAAAAAGTTAATAAGCAAACCACAGAAAATATAAAAAAAAAATTTGATGAAATACTTCCGTCTCCAAAAAATATTATAGAAGATCGAAAAATAAAAATTTGGAAGTCTTTACGATCATATAACCAAGATTTCTTCAATGCAATTATTCAATATATTGATAAAAAGAACGAAACAGTATGGGTGTCTGATGAATCTTGGACAAATGATTCTATTAAACTTTTAACTGAAACAAATCGTGATATAGGTGGTATTGAGAATGCTTCAAAAAATGATATTTCCTACGGATCACTGGTAATTGCTCCATTTGAAGGTAAAAATCTTTTAATGTTTGTTTAACATTTAAAAAATTCTATAATTTTTAGATATTTATTATCGAGCTGAAATAATTCAGGAAATAAATCCATTAAATGAAATTCGTGTGCGGTTAATTGATTACGGAAATGCTTTTTTTGTAACATATACAAAATGTAAAAAATCTATTGATATAACTAAAAACACACCTGCAATGGCTTTACCTATTAAATATTCTGGTAATGTAGATATTGGTCAAAAAATCGAAATTCGACTTCTAGACAAAAATAAAAAAGGTATTTTTATGGTTGAGGAAATGGGTGTGAAAGTTTGCGGAACTAAAAATTTAGAAGATTCTAACTCTTTTAGTATTACAAATAATAGTATCATTTCAACCTTAAAAGCTTCGTTTAATTTCAAAATATTTCATCAATTTGATAAAAATAAAAAGAAAGCATTTGGTTTAATAATGTCAGATGAAGAAAACATTAAAATGTTAACAGAGTTGGATAATATTTTAAATAAAGACAATGAAAAACTGTATGATATTACGGAAAAAACTATTCCTAGTGGTTCGTATGTTGCTGCAGAATATGAGTTAAAAAAATGGAAAAGAGGAATTATCCTTGGAAATTATGAAAATGATTTTCTTATTCTTTTTATAGATATTGCAAAAATTAAAATAGTTAATAATATCAGAAAGATACCTAACAATTTGAAAGCTATTCCTAGTTTAACAGTTTGTATAGAATTTAAAGTTGTAAAAAATAAAAAAGATTTTCTAATGCAAACACAAGAACTAAATACACTGAGTTGTAAATTAAACGAATTTTACCCTAAAGACAATTCAATGGAATGCAATGTGTACATCGGGGATATAGAATTGGGAACTGCTATTTTTAAGCATTTTGATGGCAATTATTCGAATTTTTTGGGTTCTGATTCTTATGTAAGTTTTTAATGTAATGACATAATATGTTATTATTTGTATTAATTTCAAATTTTTTTAGACTTATCCATTTTCTTCTGGACACTTTGTACGTATTGCTCAAGTAATAGATTATGCAACAGTAAATTTAAGTTTAAATGACATTAACATTTATTATGATAAAATTTTTGATGAAATTGGAAACCTTTCAACAACTCAATTAGAAACTGATTTAACCGAAGGAAAAATTGTATTAGTTAAAAATGAGAAAACAAAAAAACATGAACGTGCTTGCGTTATTTCTGCTATTAATGATTTGGATTATGAAGTTGTACATTTAGAGACTGGAAATTTGCTAGAAGTAAAAAAAGATTGTATTAAAAAAATTTCTGATTTTGTGAGATTTTGTCCAAGAATACTACGTAAAGTATCGCTTTTTATATTAAACTACATGAAAACTCAATATAAGTTCAATAAAGGAATAGAAAGTTTGAAAAAATATTGTCAGCAAAAGCAAGTATTTGTTTTTGAATGGGAAAAAGATACAGCTGAATTATTTTTTAATACAGACAGAAAAGTTTCATTAAACAAACAGATGATATCTCAAATATACGAAGAAAATGATAAAAATGATGATATAAATAATGAAGTAATTCCAGCGTCACCAACTCCAGCTATTAATACAAATAAAAAAATCGAAAAAAGTATTTTTAAATTAGATGATATTGAAGTTGTGCCATTAAAAACTGGAACAAACATACGTTTGTTAATTTTAGACACCAGTGATTTAGTAAATGGAATATTTACTGCTTCAATTGATAATCTTGATTATTATAAAAAATTAATTAGTGTTAATCAACCTGAAATTTTAAAGTATTGTCAAAGAGATGATATTGAGCAAAAATATTGTCCAACGTAAGTCCTTTTATATAAATATATATTATTTATTCTTAATAATTCTTAGTCCTTTTCTATAAATATATAATTATTTATTCATTATTTTTATTTTTAGAAACGGTGAACTGTGCCTTACATATTTCGAAGGTGATAAATTATGGTATCGTGCGTTTTGCATAAAAGAAGAAAAAAAAGATCATTTCAATTTAATGTTTTTGGATTATGGAAATATTCAAATTACAAAGTCAGACAATATCCGGAAAATGGTTAAAAATTTCCTATTTCCGTGCTATGCCAATACTTGCATATTAATGGGTAAAAACTAATTTTTTTTTGTATGTGTCCTAAGTATAATTATTTTTATTTTTAGGTTTTCCAAAAAATTGTTCTAAAAATTCTTTAAAAAAAATACATGAAAGCCTTCATCCAGATTCTTTAGTTACTGTTGACAAAGTTGAAAGTGTAGAGGAGCAAGAGTATTTAATTACAATTAAGGGAATCGAAAAGTTAGAGTAAATTTAAAGACGGGAAGAATGTTTTTAATTTATTTTAGAAGTTACAATGAAACACAGTTTTAATTTAATTACATTTTATAAATGAAATAAAGAAATATTGTTTATTTTTTAAGTATTATATCTATAATAAACATTCTAAAAATATATAACTTTAATCTATACTTTATTTTCTCAGGAACTAATTACGCAGTTATAAAGTGTGTATTAATATTTTTTGTTATATTACGGTTCCAAATTTTAATTTATTTTAGAATAATCGCTGTATAAAAAGAGATAGTTTTGATCAGGTGATTTAAATTCAATCAAAGATGCCTTAAGAACAATTAAATTTATTTTTGGAGGTTCGATATAATTGATTAGTATCTACATAAGTTGTTTTCATTGTAAAGAAATATAGAGTTCATGGGTTACATAATGGGTTACAAAATTGCAAAAGTTGAACAAATGAACAACTATTTTTATTTTTAAATTATTTATTAAAATTTTCATTTTCATTTGAATTTTACATTTTTTTTTCAACGCTATATTTTTTTTTTTTTTCATTTTAATAATTTAAATTTAATAGACTTAGTTTTAATATTGTTTTTAATCTTATATATTTTTTTTTTTTAATTTTGACTGCAGTTCTAAATTTAAATTCCAATAAAAAATTCTTAATTTTTCTTTAATTTTTTTTTTATAATATAATTTTGGTTTGTTTTTTTTTTTTTTTTAAATTTTTTTATTTAATATATATATATATATTTAATATATGAATTTCACAAAACATTTAAATTTCAGTGTCTAGGTTTCCGTGACTATAATAACTGATTCTATTACCTCTATTTTTTAAACATTCTCAAATATTTGATTCTTTGAAACTACTTATACATTTTTTTTTTCGACAATTAAACGGTTATTTTTTAATTTGTATTAATTTTATTGATTTGTTTTTTTCTTTGTATTTTTTTTTAATTTTAAATTTTAAAATACGTTTTTTTTTTTTAATATGTACATAGTCTACAGTTAACTGGATATTTCATAAAGTGGAAAAATTTAAAATAAGAATATTAATTTTATAGTTATATAAAAGTACTTTAGTTTGATTTGTAATTGAAAATAAAAAGTTATCAATTAACTACTAAGTGACAAATTGAAAATAGTTTTAACGAGTTTTTGAACATTGTTGTATTTATTCCTGGAGTATTAAATAGAAAAATTAAATCGTATAATTTATAATTATATCATAAAAATCCATGTTAAATTTAAACTATGTATGCATTTATGTTATGTTAAAAATTTTTAAATAAATCGAATTATATTTTATTTTATTTTTCTTATTGTTTTATTTGATTAGTAATTTGTAGGATTCTGGATTGTAGTTAGTTATTTTAGTTATATTTATGAATTTTATTTTTTTTGTTTTTATTTTAAATCAGGTTTGTATTTTATTTTCGTCTGTAATTAAACCTAAACTAACGATTTTTTTTAAATTTTTATATATATATATATTCATTAATTGTTTCTTTTTAAATTATAATTGTTATTTGCTTTTGTTTGTAAATATGTAACTTAAACCTAGGCTTAACTTTTTTGTTTTATATTTTAATGTATATATATCTATATATATTAATATATATTATATGCTTATATACACAAATATGAAATAATATTAAAGACTCCAATATGTATTTAATGTTAAGTTTGGATTAATTACAATTAAAAGTAATAATGAATCAATAATTAATTAATTAGATAAAAGCATATATACACTCATTTATAATACTAATATTATAAATAAATTTAAGACCACATTTTTTCTCATATGTGGTTCCCTTTTATCTTAATTCATTTCACTTAAAAATTTAATTTCTCCAAAAAGAACAACATAATAGAAGTTTCAAAAGTTGCACTTTTCAAAACAAATTAAAAAAAAAACTTAAATTATGATTATTACAATAAAAAATTAAGATTACATTAATAATTATAACATTGAGAATAAAATGAAATGTTTCAACCATAGAGTAAATATAAGATATGTACTAAATATTTATATATTATATTTACTCTATTTTTGTTTTGGAAACTCTGAAATCAAATAATATTGAACATTTTCTTCATTCTAATGTATCGATTCGATAAAATAGTATTTAATAATCCATTTTCTAACTATGTATAGTATAAACTTTAAGAATAAAACAATACAGAATAAAAAAATCCGATAGTCCGATTTGATTATGTAGAAGAAAATTCTTCTGGATTTGATATCGAAAACGACTTATTAAAGTCAAAATTTGAAAAATACATAATTTAAAAATTAAAAAAAAAAAAAAAAATGGTACTACATTATTCTGTTAAACTACCAAAAAAACTCTTCTGGTTAGAACTCGTAGTATATGTGTTAGGTATAAGTTTGTACCAATTTTTGATACCTACCAGTTATCTCTGACACTGATCTTTAATCTCTGTCAAATTAAATTATCAAGTAGGTGAAGTAAAAAATAAATATAAGATTTGCCTCAAATTGACATAAATTGACTGAACTTAACTTTAAAAAAGAAAAGAATTAATTTATATGAAACTTAGAAGTTTTAATAAACATAAATTAAAATTAATGTTGGATTTATGAGTAATTAAAAAAATATTGACTTTCAGTTTTTAATCCTTCTTAAGTTTTGAATATTTTTAGGAAAATTAAATAGTATTTTTGATGTTCTACTTTTCTAGGAATTTAAAATTTATATCGTTTTAATTGTACTAACTTTGTTTTTATATTTTTAAAATAAAAAAAAACATTTCATTTTAATTTTAATATTAAAAAAAGAAAAAAAAATTGCAAAAAACATCAACATGTGAAATTATTTTTGTAAATAAAACAATTAAAACTAATTAAATCTTAAATTTTTATATTTTTTTTTAGGTTTTACTTTTTTTTTTTACATTTTACTTAATAAAGAAACATTACACTTTGATTTTTTATTTTTAATAATTAATAAAAAGCTAACAAATTTTTTAATAATTTTTTTTTTTTTCGTTATTTTTTATTTTTATTTAAAACACTTTTGCAAAAATGAGAATAATAATTAATAATAATCAATATATTCAATAATAATAATTAGTATGATGGTATTGATTTAATGTTATTATTTATATAATATGGCAATTTATTCAAAAACAATTCGTTTATATTAAAAAAATTAGTTCAATCAAATATATTAAAATTTGAAAAAAAAAAAATAAGAAAATCAAATTTTTTAAACATCGTTGTAAGTGGTTTATAATCTAATTGAGTTTAACTTATGAATATAAAGAAAATTATCTTTATTCATTGAATTTATTTTGAGGATTGTGATTGACATGAAACATTGATGTTTTAATTTGATGTTCCCATCATCAAACTTATTTGATTTAGAACGTAATATCGGTTTTAACTAAGCTGATTCTAAATTTAATTTAAACATTAATCATGATAGAGCAATAGATTAAAAATTTGGAGCAATAATGCGGTACTTAATCTTCTTTAAGTTTTCTTGTTCTGATTACAAACAAGAGTATTAAAGAACTGAATGTATATTGCCAGTATATTTTTAAGTTCTCTAATACAGTTTTGTTCCCTAAAGTTTGTATAAGTTAAGCCGTAATTCTAGCAACAAATTTTATGAATCCGGACAAGTTTTTAATTTTTAATAAATTTTCCCTTTGTTGAAATTTCATGTTCGTTTTAAGGTGGGTTGGTGGTTTTTTGTGTTATAGAACTATAAAGGTTTAAAATATTAATTACGAACAAATATGAACTAATTACTCTTTATTAAAATTGTTTTTGAATAAAATGTCTTTAAAGCGTTATACTTTTTCTTTTCTTTTCTTAAAATTAATATTAATCTTCAAAAAGTAAATAAAATTAGTACATATTTGAGAAACAGAAATATATATATATATATTATATTGAATTAAATAAAATAATTAAATTCTATTAAAAAAATAAAATTTTTATGTTTATTATATTTAGGATTGATTTATATTTTGTTCCATTTTTTATCAATTTGATTTGAATAAATTGTTTTTTTTTAATATTTTAGATTTAAGATTAAAATAATTTTGAATAAACATGATAAATATGTAAAAATTATTTTTTTTATAGCATTTTGACACTTACATGAACATTTCTATTTTTATTGAGTTAAAATAATTTAATCGTTAACATTAAACTTAATAGTGACAATTATATTATCGTTATTAATTTTGAGCCATTCGAATAAAACAAATTTACCAAAATTTTTAGGATTCTGTTTTAGTTTGTAAATTTTGGGTGGGTTATATGTTTTTATTTAATTTAGATAATCTTATTTTAACAATTTATTATCATTGTAATCTTTGTTGTTTCAAAATGCAATATTATTAATTTCTATTTTTTGTTGCATCACTATTTTTATTATTTATATAATTATTATTCACAACTAAATTCAATGTGATGTAAATATATTTTCTTGGAATTACTTATTTAAAAATGATAAATACATGATGATGATTTATCCTACATTTACTTTAAAGCTTTACATTAATTATTTTTTTTTTTTTTTTGTAAATGTTATTAATTGGTACATTAATTTTTTTAGTTATGATCTAAACTTTAATAACATTAAACGAATTTAATTTTAAATAATTAAAATAAAAATTATGCATTTTAAATTAATGAAAAACTAAATACCTATTAAAGAAAGTTGATATTAACTAATTAATTAATATATTGTCACTATAGTTTAAATGTATAACGAAAAAAAAGTGAGAGACATGTAATTAAAATTAAATTTCAGTTACAATATCTATTAAACCTACATGTGAAATTTATATTATTTTTTTTTTTTTTGTTTTTGTTTATTATTGTAATAAAATTAATTTGTTTTTGTTTTTTTTGTTTGTTTTGTTTCGTCATAAGTATCTTTTATATTATATTATCCAAAACATTCTTTATTAAAATATGGTATTTTTTTCCTCTTCATTTATTTAAGTTTATTATTTTCAATATTTTATTTGTTTGTTTTATTATTTTATTTTTTTAAATTATTTAATTTTTTTTACATATATTAATTCTGTTCTCTTCTTGTTTTTCTTGTATTTTTTATTCCTTTTCAAAATTAAATTATTTTATATAGATTTTTTTTTCAATTTATTTTTTTAATTAAAAATAATAATAAAATATTTATCATTTCATATTATATTTTTATATTATAAATATATTTTATATATTATTTATATTATCAAATATTAATATATATATATATTAATTTATTTGTTTTTATTTTTAAACTTAAATAATAAACCGATATTATAATTCCATATCCCTAGCTTCATCTTCACTAAAATCGGACATACTTGATTCACTATCAGAACTATCACGTTCTTGTTGAGCAGCACGTAATGCTTCTTCTGTAGCAAAACGTTGTACATAATCTGATACTTTTTTTTTGTATTCTTCTGGTTCGTGTAAATATAGGGCGGCTGCATCACGATTTAATGGATCTACTGGATTCGGATATGTTAATAATTGTGGAAGAAATGATTCAAATATATTTGATAAATCATATAATGGTGTCCATGATTGATTAATAACATCTAAACAAACTGTCCCAGATGATTCATCTATATTTGGATGATATATTTTATTAACAAATCCTATACTCGGTGATTTAAATGGATAATTATCGGGTAAATAAACACGAACTTTCCAAACACCACCTTCATATGGTGTACCGTGTGGTCCAAAAAATTTTACATGAAATTCATTTAAACCACCCAATATTGTTACTTCATGTTTTGATTCAATTAATTTAATAACATCGTTGTCCATACGTCGTTTACCAGCACTTGGTGAAGACATTTTGTATTTTTTTTTATATATATATATATATTTTTAATTTAATAATCAATTTTTTTTATTGTTCTGATTTCAATCACAAAAAAAAGCCTAAAAAGAAATGAAAAATAAACTTTTAATTTACATTAAATATGTATTAATATTTAGATATAAAAATTTTTTATGAAATTAAAATGAAATACAAGTGATATCTTTATGATCTGCGAATTGGCGATATTTATAACTTTTTTTTTGTAGTTAATTTCACAACTTTGTAGGTTGCAATGCAATAAAGTTTTCCATTATCAGATATGTGGTAACAAACAAATGTCATAAGCAAAGGTAATTTACCTGAACAATATATGAATATACGAGTATGTTAAACTTTGGATTTAAAGTTGTAAGAGAATTTGAATGAAGATTTACATAAACTGAATATATTTTAATCGTTTGAAAGGGCTGTGGAAACTTTCTACATGCATAATTAAATTAACATAACAAAATTTTAATAATCTGTGTAATAACTAGGTAGGTACCTACCGCAAATCTTGTCCTACATAATTTATTTGATAATTTAAAAATAATTTTATGTAAATGAAAAGACAAGAATATTGTTCATCTTCAAAATTAAATTTGATAGTCATGCGGCCCAAGTAAGTAAAATTTGCGGCCCAGTTGTTAGTTTGAAATGGTTAAGTTTTGCGGCCCTAACTATTTCTTTTCCTCCGCTTTTTTCTCACATTCTTCTACATAATAAAATTTCAATCCAAGTAGTATTTTTTTTTCAAATGAAACAGATTGAATTGAAAATAAAATTTCAATCCAAGTAGGTACCATTTGTTTGTTTATTTCTTAGTAACTGCAATCTTCAAACATAAAATTAAATTTAAATGTCAGTAGTGGTAATATTTATTACATTTGAATTTTATTATATTTAAATTTGCGTTTTGAATTAAGATTAATTATTAATTTGAAAAAAACCGGTGTAGTAATTAACAATGTCAAAAAGAAAAATCGGTGAAGAAAATAGAACATTTAATAAGCAGTGGGAAATTGAATACTTTTGTTGCGAAATCAATGAAAAAATTGTGTGTGTAATTTGTAATTCCTTAATTAGCTCGGCAAAAGTATATAATATAAAAAGGCATTATGAAAAACATGAGAAAACGTTTAGTAAATATGAAGGAAAAATTAGGGAAGATAAGTTTAAAAGTTTGACCTTGTCATTACGCAATCAACAACAATTTTTCAATAAAATTAATGACCAGAAGGAAACATTTGTCAAAGCAAGCTATATTATATCTGAAATGATTGCAAAAAAGTCAAAGCCGTTTGTGGAAGGTGAGTTTATTAAAGAATGCATGCTTAAAACATCAGAAATTATATGCCCGAATAATACAAAAGATTTTCAAAAGATTTCATTATCGCGTAATACTATCGCTGATAGAATAGTTGATCTATCTTCCAGTTTAATAGAAGTCTTAACAGCCAAATCACAAGAATTTAACTTTTTTTCTATAGCAATTGACGAATCATGCGATATTCGAAATGTTTCACAATTAGCAATATTCATAAGAGGAATTGATAACAATTTAAAAGTCACCGAAGAATTTTTGGATTTAGTTCCAATGGAAGGTTTTACAACGGCTGAAGATATTGTACAGTGCATTATGGCAACTTTTGCAAAATATAATTTAAGTTTGGAAAAATTTCTTTCAATAACAACTGATGGTGCACCTGTTATGATTGGAAAAAGAAATGGTGTTGTAACTCTTTTGCAAAATAAGAAAGGATCTCATTCAATTTTAAAATCTTTTCATTGTATAATTCACCAAGAGGTCCTTTGTACTAATATTATAAAAATGGACCATGTCCTTAAAACTGTGGCACATATAGTAAATTTCATCAGATCTCGAGCACTGAATACTCGCCTTTTTTCCAGGCTTTTGGATGAGTTAGGTTACCATTACCAAACATTACCCTATTACACGAAAGTCAGATGGTTGTCATGCCAAAAAGTTTTAAAAAGATTCGTTGAATTAAAAGAGGAAATAGTTTTATTTTTAGAAATGAAACAGGAAGATGTTTCAGCAATTAAAACCGAAGATTGGCACATGGATCTATTGTTTCTTACTGATATTACGGAACATCTTGCTGAATTAAATTTAAAGTTGCAAGGAAAAAATCAAATAATTACTGATATGTATGATCATATTCGTTGTTTTCATTTGAAACTAATTTTATTTGAAACACAGTTGACAGAAAATATCACAACACATTTTGTAGAATTAAAAAAATATCAAGATAAGCATCAGAATATTAATGTAAAAAAATACGCCAAATATATATCAGAATTGACAACAGAATTTCAAGACAGATTTTTAGACTTTCAGTCATCTGCTGAAGATTTCGAGTTATTTATGGCACCATTTTCATATAATGTTACTAAAGCTGATCCAAATTTGCAAATGGAATTGATTGAATTGCAATGCAGCACGGTGCTTAAACAAAAATATAACGAAATTGGTATTCCAGAATTTTATAACATTTTAACTGAAAATTTTACAAATTTAAAGACCTTTGATTCCAAAATTTTAACTCATTTTGGCAGTACATATTTATGTGAACAATTATTTTCAATAATGAATAATAATAAAAATGAAAAAAGAACCAGTTTAACCAATAACAATTTGGTTTCAATATTAAAAGTTTCAACTGCTCAAAATATCAAACCAGATATTGATAATTTAGTTTCCAAAAAAAGGATTCAAGCATCTTCATCCAGAATTAATTAAATAATATATATTTCATAAATAAAAATAAATTAAAAGTAATTATTTTATAAATAAACGTGAATTAATTTCTACATATTCTTTTTATTCTTTTTATTTATTTTTATTGATATGTCATTAATTTATTTTGTTAACTTCAATGCGGCCCATAGTTCTAACTTAATTTAAAAAATTGGCTCCAACATCTATTTGAGTTTGACAGGCCTGGTATAGCTAGAGCTGGATTTTTCAATGCACTTACACTTTGTTTATATTTTTTGTCCAAGCCTCTCTTTAAGTTATAAACCAATTGGATTCAGTTGAATTCTACAATTAGTTTAGATAGAACTGTTCTTTTATTTAGTACAGAATGCATATATGTATGAATAGGTATACATACAAACATAGTTAAATCACTAATGTGTGACCATCGATGATGGTGATTTATTTAGCATTAGGTAAAAAAGTGACTAATTGTATATATAAGTACATAAAGCTATAATTAAAATAAATTGAGCAGGTATTTAAATTTTACAACAAGTTTTTATTCCACGAAAATTCACAAGAAAAAAAACTTAAATAAGTACATATACTAAAAAATAAACTAAATTGAAAATAATTATACCATCCAGCTCAACAAAAACTCAAACAATTATTAATTTAAATGATTTAGTAAAAAAAAAAAACGAAATATTACAATTTTAAATTATCAATTGTATCAACAAACACAAAATAAGTTAAACTAAAACTTCACAATACAACTACATACATCCAAACCCATTAGTTTTATTTTACATTTCTTAATTTATGATAAGAAATAATTTTTTTTTTGTTAAAATCTTTATCAAAAATAGGTAAAAAATAGTCAAAAAAAAAAATACATTATAAAAATATACAAAATAAAACCAAGGAAAAAACAAAAACAACAAAAAAACCAAATAAAAGAAAATATAAAACAAATGGTGGAAGAGTAAAAAAAAAAATAAAGAGACCAAAACAAATAAAAATGAAAGCCCTTTCTGCCTGCTCCGCTTATTCAAAATTTTCATTACTTGCCTTTTATCTATGTTACAAAAAAAAAAAAAAAAAAAAAGTAAAAAATGAAAACTGAAAAAAAAAAATATTAAGCAATTTTTTTGACCTAATTTCGTTTACAGTAGTTAACATGCTGCTTTTTTTTGGTCCCCAGTGCTCTTAACATATTTAAAATCTCTATTTTATTTTTTAGTAAATGAACCACTACTACATAATGTGCATATAAATACATAAATATGTATTATATACTATGTTGTATATAATATGTATATATAACTAAACATAGAATATAGATGAGCATAATACTTTATGTATGTTTGAATCAATTTTTCATTTCATAAATAGATACGGAGTGAGTATATAATAGAATACATAATATATAATAGTGTAAAATAGGTGAAATGAACAAATTATAGGCAGGTTACTTTTCTCTTCGATTTTACTAAATTAAAGAAACATCTTTTTTATTTTCCAATATCTAAAATTTATGTTCTTAGCAGGAAATCATTTTTGTTCAGATTATACAAATAATTCTAAGAATCTGGATATTGTCTAAATATATATATTATATATATCTCAGAGGTGCATTATCTACAGGTGGTTCTAAATTTGAATTTTGAAAAAACTATCAATTAAAGTTTATGAAAATTAAATAATGAAAGTTATTAGACTTATCAGTTTAATAATTTTAATTGAACAATATTCATCGTTTTTTTTTTAAAATAATTACAATCTCTTTGTTATATACGCACAGATTAAATACAACTAAAGATTAAAAACTTTCTAAAAAAATAAGGAAGGTTGTGGAGAAATATCCATTAAAAAGATTAGAGAAATTATTGAATACATAATAAAAAAATTGTTATCTTTTTAAATTTTGTGTACTTATTTTTTATTCTAAATAAGTTGGTTAATTAAGTAATTTTAATTTATAATAATTATTATTTAGACAAGTACCTATTTGAACTAAAAATCCAATAATAAACATTTTAGATACGCATCTATCTTTGACAAGATATTTTATTTTTATTACAAGTACATTACGTATAAAATAATTATTATTAATTTAAGAAAGTGTCATGAAATAATGTTTCGAAAGTTGATGAATAAATCAATTTTTAAAACTCCTCTGATTCATTGGGTAAGCACAAAGCTTAGATACTAATCTAAAGTATATATGAGTTAGAATCTGTACAGGTTATTTTTTAAATGAAATAAAAATTATAGAAGAAATAGGTTTTCTTATTATTCTCTACTTGTTGAATATAAATTTAATTATTTTAGAGTCTATAAAACCATGTTTTACACTCTTTTTCATATTGTAAAAGTATAAGACTGTCAATAAATAAATATGTACATATATTTGTAGTCATCATTTTATGAATTTACCCTACTTTTAGAGAATAAAATGGGCTAACTACCTACCACACATTGTAAGTAGGTATGTAAATTTTTAATCTGCGCAATATGATGTAAAGCAACATTTAAGTGTTATATTTCTTTTCATTTTCATTTTTAATTTTTTTATCTACGTTTTTGTATTTTTTATTACGATTTATTTTTTATGTTTTTGATTTCTTTGTGTCGTTTTAAATTTATATACATATTACATATTAAGCATGTACATAATATAATATAATATATATATAAAAAAAAAAAATATAGTCAAGTACAACAAAAATCTATGTATTTTTTTTTTATTTAAAGTTTTGTTTACAAATTAATGTTGTTTGGTAGGTAAAAAAAATAGTTAAGTAAGAATAAAGAAATACAAAAAAAACAAACAAATACCTACAATAAAAATAAACTTCCTAAACAAAAACCAAATACAATGTATAAGAAAGGAGTTACGAATTCATTTTATGATGAGAAAACTAATAATGATATCACAAAAACTTATTATGGTATATAAAACTACATAGTATATAATATATTTAACTATCTAGTATAATAATTATTATATATATTTATTTTATTGGCTTCTTTCTTCACACTTATTCAAAATTAAAGGTCATTGTTTCTGTCTTTTTTATATTTTTAATTTTTTATTTTGCAATTGTTTATATTTTGTAGCCATCAATATATTTATTAATTCAATATTAAAACCCAAAATTTGGCAAAAAAACAAAAATATTAATTTAATTTTCAATGATGATTCAAAAGATTACAATAATTTTGTGACATACAATAATTAAATTAAATGTTTCCCTTAAAGATCAAGTTTATGAAGTAAAGAATAAGTTAATTAGGTGCTACAATATAAAATTTTTTCAAATTTTTCTTTTGTTGTCTACTCTGTACGTACGTATATCTAATATTTTTCTAATTTTAATTATTTCATTTATAAATAGTTTTAATTGCACTTTTTTGCTCATTGTAGATATACATAAATTTAACGATTTATAATTAAAAATTTTTTTCCCCCAATAATATAAATTTCATATTATGAATTCATTTCAGTATTTTGTGTTTTTTTTTTCTTAATAAATTGCGCATAAAAATTATACAAAAAATTATTTTCAATATTGAAAAAAAACAAAAGTTTTTTTTTTTTTTTTAAAAAATAAATTTAAAATAGAATTAAAGAAATGTAACTATGTACCTATATAGCATTATGTACATATATATGAAATACATAAGTATGTATTCAATAATCAGCTGTCTGTATCTTAAAATATATATATATTATTTTTTTATCAATTTTATCAATTGTTTTTGAATATTAATGAGAAAAAAAAAAAAACAAATAATTTAACTAATAGTTATTTTTTATGCAACATAATCTTAACTATTGTTTTTTTTTTACTTGTTTTAAACTTATTTTTATTACCTTGTATTCTAACCTTTCTCTTCTCTATATAGTTATAGTATGTATTAAAATTATGCCCTTTAGAATTTTATTATATGGTTTTTTTTTATATTTTTGAAATTAAATTCATACTACCACCACCACCTACATATAAATCAGCTGAATGATTGAATACAAATAGGTAGTAATGTAATTCTTTTTTTTTTTTTAATTTTTCACTTCACTTCCTTTCCTCTTAAATATTTTTTATTTGTTGTTTTCAAATTAAATAATAATAATACTTAATTAAAAAGAAAATATTACTAAAATATTATTCGATATTTTGTTTTAAAACAAATCAAGGCCTTTTTTTTTAAATTTAAATTATTTCTTCGCTTTTTATTTTGTATATTTTTTTTTTGGAACAAAGATCGCAAAAAATATAAAAATTCTAAATAAATTTTTTTTTTTTTAAATTGTAAAATAAAAATTAAATAATAACAAAATAAAAAAAATTTAAAACACTATATATTTTGAGGGATATGTAATTTAATTAATTAATTACTAATTATTAAAGAAAAAAAAAATAATAAATTCAATAAGATTTAATGAAATATGAATGTTTCATATGCATTGAATAAAAAAAAAAAAATATAGCACCATAAACTTTTAAATTAATATTATATCCATTTTTATCACTTTATATTTTTAAATAGTCCACCTAAGTTTTTTTTTTTTTGATTTTATTTTTTTTTTTTTATCTTTTATTTGCTATTAATTTGCTTTTATCTATTTTATATTATTATTTTTTTAAATTATATTATTTTGACAGTTTTGGAATTGATTCATTGTTGTTTTTTGACACAATGCAAATTGGCCTTCGAATTTTTCACACAAAAGTTTTTTTTTTTTTTCACTTTTAAAACTTCCTAGTTCATAAAAATGTAGAGTAGATTTTTTCTTTTTGTTTAAATTTTGTTCTTTGCACTTTTACTCTAAAAAATGAATTTCATTAAATTATTTTAAAAATATAAAATATTATTTTAAATTAATTAAAATGTAAAAATATTATTTTATTTAGCCTTTTTATAATTTTTAAAAATTCTTTTCAAACTGAGGAAATTTTCTTTTTTCTTGCTTCTACAGCTCACTCTTCAATTTTTTTTTTTATTTATCTGCTCAGCTGCTTCGTCTTTGTAAAATTTTGTGTAGAGTTTAATTTGTTTTTTTTTTTTGTTTTGTTCACAGAAATATTTATGACATTTCTCCATAAATATTTTTACATGAAAGCAAAATTGGAGAGTTGGAGAGCGACATCTTTCGGTATTTATAACAAATAAATGAATTTATTTTTCGAATATGTTATTAAATTTTTATTTATAAATTTGTTTTAAAATATTTAATAGAATTTAAATAATGTTCAAGATGTTTTTTTTATTAATTATGCAGTTTGAAATGTCACAATTTTTTAATTTTTTACTTCTTAATAAAATTAAAAAAAAAAAACAAGGAATTTCTGCACTTATCTTTAAATTCAAAACACATGCGCCAACTGCTGATTGTTGCGTTGCGTGCATTTTATATGCATATTGTGTTATGTAATAGTGGTAACTGGTAATAGACAATTTATAATTTTTTATAATTATTAAATCCACATAATTATAGATGCAGTTTATTTCGAAATGTTAGAATTTATGCATATCTAATTTATAAATTGGAGTTTCATTTGTCTTTCAGGTCACATTTTTTTCCGTTCTTTTCTGACAAAAATTGCAGAAATAAAAAAATGTTCCTGGTTTTTCTAAAAAAAAAAAAATTGAAGACAAAACTAACTTATTGTATTATTTTGTTAGAAAACTTGACAAGAAAATATTCATGGGATAATAAATGAGTTTTGTACTCTCAGAATGATAAATGATAATATTAAAAAATATTTATATATAACTGTCACTGTCAAATAGTAAATAATTATTAATGACAAATGAAAATAAATTATTTATATGAATTTGGTGACTTAATTTAACAATGAAAAATAAATAGTTACTTATTAAATTACTTATTAAGTTACTTATTAAAACCGTCACCACACTCCCAAATTTTTAATTTCCATGCATATAAAATATAAATATAATTTTTTGACGTTTGTTTTAATTATAAAATCAGTGCAACAAACTGGAAACAAATGTTGCCCTTTTTCTGTGCAATTCTAAATTTGCAAGTCAATACTGAAAAAAAAGTGCAAAATTGTAAAAAATAGTTTTGACTTTTTTTCAGTTTTGCCCCTTTTTAGACCAATTACGAACAATAAATAAAATATTGCACTTCTTTGTCATTTGAAGACGTTTTTCATTCTAGAACGCTTGGCCATTTGAAAACGTTAATTAATATTTCTGTAAAAAAAACCATTAAATTTTATTCTCCAACTGATGCAATATATGAAAAGGTTTACAAACGGAATTATAAAAATCGTAAAATTTACGAAAAACATTTCTTACAGAACGACCATTTCCAAAAAATAATTCGATATAAAAAATATTAGTGTATACGCCGACATTTTTATAAATAGAAACCTTCAACTGTCAAAATGACATATAATATGGATGTGAGTGAAGTGTGTCAATTTATGATTCAAAATGAAAGTGAATTCGATTGAAGTTTGATTTACCAAAGTTTTTTGACATTAAGGGATTTAAAATTATCTCAGAAATATTGATAGCACAAATAACAATATTAAATAATTTATCTTCTATTTTTACACACCGAAAACCACACCCTTTTTGAACCAAACTTTAAGAGGGAACCTGTAATACAAATGTACAGTTTGGCTACAAGGATGAGGATATGGAAAGATTTAGGATTATGGTGGTTAGTTATTTAGAATTTTTGGATTATGGGGGATGGGGAAAATTGGGTGGGATATTTAGAAGAAAGATGTTAATGTTCTTCTTAAGTTTGGTTAAATTGTCGTACATATATACATTATCAACTTTGGGGAACACATTTGGTGGAATATGGTTCCATAAACTAGATGAGCATGACAAACGAATTTCCATTAGCCGTGTTACGCCACCTGTTAATTAATAGTTAGTTAATCTGCCTTAATTCTGCATTTCACTAAAAAATTCTTAGATTTCTGTAACCTAATTTTCAAAACCATTAGTTATTTAAAACTTTAATATTAATTCAATTGAAAAGTATTTTAATAATAAAAAGAGTTCTTAGGACTCACTAAGATCTCTTACTTACCTACTTAATTTAATTGTTCTAAGAGGTTGGTTCTTCTATAACCTATAACCATATATAATGGTAGTTTTCTATTTTGGCTCTTTTATTTATACTCTTGTATTTATTGGCTTCTTGTATTTATTTTAATAAAGACTATGTACTTAAAATATTTACAAATGCTAGAACGTAGGTACTTTATCCTTACCTTCATCAAAACCACATCTTTCTCTCCAAATTTTTCCGACTAGTAAATCAGATGATGGGAATTTGAAAATTTTCAGATTAGGATGTTCTTTTCTTGATTTTTTGCAATGTTGCAAACTACAAATTTTCCAATTTCTTTTCTCCAAATTCATTTTTTACTTACGAGTTTAAAATTTTTTATATTTTATAATTTTTACTTTAAAAAATTGTCGCTTATTAAATTTAAAGTATGCGTACTTACTACATATACCTCCTTAAAACTCTTGTTTATTATACTTATCTAATTTTGATTGAAGAACTACAAATACATACATAAATTTGCTAAAAATTAAACGATCATAATCAGTGTCATTGGTATATTTTCTATTATGTATTTTTTTAAATGGTGTGAATGTTAGCAACAAAAAATTTAGCAACTATTCCTGGGTGCAGCAACATATTTTATATAGCGAATTTACAACTAAGAATTTATAAAACTACTAATATCTTTTGACGTACTCATCAAAAAGTACCCTTCTCACTGAGTTTTTTTTATAATATTTAATTAACTTTATAAATATCTAAAAAAAAAATCATGTTATCGCTTTAAAAGTTGAAATATTTTATTTTAATAATTTTTTATCAACTTAAATTTGTCAACATTTTTTTATTGGAATTGTATGTATGCTCTTATTTTTATTGTTTATTTTGTGTATGTACCTTTCAAATTAGTAGATCAACGAAAAAAGACACAAAAAAAATGTTTTTGTAACTAGAAATATGTTGTTAACAGCTGAAATGTTGATAAATGCTTTGAGTTATTTTGTATACATAAAACTATGCAACATAGAAATTATTTTCATAGAACAATGAAATGCTGCATCTTAGTAATTATATTGTCTCTGCTATAACGAACTGTAAATGAAATTCCTATACATAGGCATTCTCTTTTAGTTTTACTTAGTAGGTAATACATTTGGAGAATAAATAAAACTTTTTCTTTAAAGCACTTCAAAAATTATATTTTTTTATTAAAATATATTTTTAATTCTATTGATTTAATATCAAATTAATTATGCAACTGTGAATAAGTGAATATTATTTTTAAAAATTATATGTAAGATAAAAATTTGGAATTAGAAGCAAAATTAAAATAAGTTTTCTAAATATTAAAAGTAAAGTATAAGAAGTCTCTTCCCGAACAAAAATTATATTTTAATAAGTTAACTTATTATTTTTGACAGTTTTCGTTCCGTTCGTTTATTCTACTGTAAAGCATTCTCAACCAATCAGAGAATTACAAAAACAACATTCCTATGTAAAAGGTTTGCTAAGCTTATAATATAAAATGTAGCAAACTTATTTAAACGAACGGATTAAAAATATTACGTTTATTAAAAAACAATAAGTCTTAACGCTAATATTTTATTAACTTATTAAAAAATCCTAAGATAATTTTCATTTGACAACTGTCAAAAAAAAAGTATTAGTATTATTTGTCAAATTATAGATAATAATTTTTTCTTGTCCCGTGAAAAAAACATGCTCACGAGACAAGGCTTATTATTAAAAAAAATGAGTTAACTTATTAATATTTAATTTTTGTTCGTGAAGAGACCTATAATCAGTGCTGCCAGCTCAAAATGTTCAATACGGTCAAATTTGACAGTTTGACTGGAAAACATTTTAAAAAAATCAGTTAAAAAATTCAGTCAAAAGTTTTTAGTATAAAATGCTGTTAAAAAATCGGTCAAAATAAAAATTTAATTAAGAAAGACTTCAAAATAAAGTATGTGTAATGAAACATGTACATAATTAATTTCTTTGTTTAAATTCATTTATGAAGCGTTGATTTTTGTAAATTCGCAATACCCAATTAAACTAATGATGATTTTGATTTTGCACCTATAAAGTGGTAAAATATTTATTTCAAAATATCAAATAAAGATTATTACAAACAAAAAAATTGTACTAATATTAATTAAAAACATTATTTCATAAATTAAACAAAAAAAAATCAATATAACTGGACGGACGGGTATACATAAATAAATCTTATTGCAATTGTGTGTAATATGTAGGTATGTAACAAAAAAATATATATTTTCAAAACAAACGAATTAAAAATTTTCATCCATAAAGAAAATATCAATATCTTCTTCACTATCGTTTTCATATATATCCTTTTTACCAATTTTCTGAATGACTTCTGGTGGTATCTTGGAATAATAACTGAATTTTTACAATCATTTCTTGTATATTATTCGTGCGAAAAACCAATATTTTTAAAAATATTTCAAATTTTTCCGAAACGAAATTATGTCAAAAGCGGTGAAATAAAATAATAAACCAGTCAATATTTTTTCCAGACAAATTTGACCGGAATACTGTCAAAATGGCATCACTGCCTATAATATTATTAAAAGTTTTTTTATTAAATATACCCCATCTAGTAAAGAATTAATATGTAATACTAATAATGTTTAAACATTTTAATGTTTCAGAATCACTTAATATTTATAAACATTTTACAATCTTGTATATATGTATGTATTTCCTTTTTAAACTTAAAAATTTTAATAAATTAATTTTTGAGCATTTGGTCACCATAAAAATAATATTGAAAAAAAATAATAAACGGTAACTTTTATGTTTTCTATTAACGACAACACTGTTTTATTTAGAATTTTAATATGTATTCAATTTACTACCGTACTTTTAAATGTGTATATGTGTGAATTCTCGTTTTTTTTTCCATATTATATTTTATTTTATCTTAAAAACAAGTAACGAAAAAAATTTTTTTTTTGTGTTAAAAAAAAAAAGTGAGTAAAGAAAAATTTAGTTTGTTGAAAGTTGTCAGGTAGTTGTGCTTTTATTGCGCAGGTGAGAAAACAAATTTTTATTTTGGTTTCTTCAAATCTTTTTTTGTTTTTATGTTGGATTTAAAAGAAAATATTCACTTAAATATATTTTGTGTATAGTTAGTAAATTATTACAAAAAAATTAAAACGCGTCGTTAAAAATGTTATTAAAATAAATTAATAAATTAATAATTAAAAAAAAATATATTAAATTATTAAAAATAAATAAAAATAGTATTTAAATGGCAAAAAAAAAGATAAAAAATAGAGATTGTTGTGTTTGGAAAATCAATACCTATTTGTAATAAATAAATAATAAAAAAAAAATATAATAATAACAGTCGGCAAAATAAATTAAACAAAAAATATATATTAAGTTTAAAAATGGTTTAATATATAGGTACATATATTAAATATAAATCAGGTGATTAGTAAAAAAATTTAAATATAAAAAATTGAATTAAAAAACAAAATCTATAAATAATAAATAAAAAAAAAAATTAATTATACAAACAAGAACTACATATTTATATTTAAAGGATACAAGGCTTTGTTGTTGTAAATTCTTTTTCAATATAAATTAACACTTCAAAATTTCATTGAATAAAAAAACGAATCCCATTCTCAATGTTATTGAAAAATTAAAAAAAAAAATTGATTTTATTTTTAAAAATTTATCGTAAATTCCGATAAAGTGTTTTTCGTATTAATAAATAAGGATATAAATTATAATGATGTGGTAAGTGGTATGTGGGTATGTGGCAAATTGACATATGTGGTGTACTTTAGTACAAAATCTAGAATATTTTGTGGAGAAATATAAATTTTGGATTTTTTTAATATATTTATAATTTATGATTGAGTAAATTTTAATTGTAAATTTGCTTGTAAATCTTGTAGAATGGAATTTAATGATTAATTAAAATTTTTAGTACCTATATAAAGTCATATTGCATTGCTAATGTTTAGTAACTAAGAACTTGAGAAGATCTACAATTTATTCTTTAATAAGAAGACTCGGAAATATGCTACCCCAGCTTCTGGTACTTAAAATTATATTAATCTTATGTTTAATCAATATATTCAATACGATACAACATTGTCTTCTAGATTGTCTCTTAGAATCTATTGATTATAATTTTGGTATTAAAGGCGTATGATAATATATGTAAAAATGTTGGATTTTGTTGAAAACAATGTAATGTCGTATTCATTATGGATTTCAGATTAAAAATTGAAGATTATAGGATTAAAAAATAAAATTGTTACTTTTCTCGATGTTTCCTTCAAATTAATATAAAAATAAAATTCGAATATATAATTATGAACCTTAATTATTAAATAAAAAAGGACCGGACTTTTGTATTTTCTTCCGAAAGCATTATTTTGGGGGTGGGGTATGAAGTATTAATTAGAATTTTGCTATACTTTTACAGAATCCCAGTATTTAAAAAATTTTCTAATTTTAATAGAGTACTTATAGATATCATTTGCTAAAAAGCTAGTAATTATACAAAATACATATGTTCAACTTATAGAGTTTAAAACTCCCTTTGTTAAACCCTAAGAAAATAAATAGAACTACAGATGCTAATAATACAATAAGTATACAATAGAATTTGCACATCAGAGAATAATATTATTCTTTTAATCAAGTAAAAAAATCTTTATTTATAAATTTAAATTTAAGTAGGAAGTTAATTAATGGGAAGAGTACATTTTAAGTTGTGCAATTCAAGTAACAAATTTTGAACATATATGGTAAATTAAGTTTATACAACTTAATATTTCAATAATAAATAAAATTTATAGATACTTAATTTTACCGCATTTTAATGAAATAACTTTATTTTAATTTTAAAGATTTTTTTACCTTACATGTATATTGATGACGTTTATCTATTATATTAATTTTTAATGAATAGTTATGGAGTCTATAATTATAGTTATATACTAATTTATGACAATAAGAGTTAATAGGAGAATTAAAAGTTTCATTTATTAATTTTAATTCTTATAGTATATCTATTCTTACTGTGTAATCAGTACAACAAATACAATTAAAAAAAAAAGTTTTAATTAATAAACACTTAAAAAACAAAAACTTGTTTAGATATTGAGTTTACTTTAGTACGTTAATTATAGAACTTAGTATTTAGAAACAAAATTAAATAATTTATAATAGATATAACTGCGTAAAAGTTTCAGATAGTATTGTAATAGTCATTTTATTAGAAATATTAGTTAGAATTTTAAAATATTACTATGCTAATATATGACGTATTTTGGGTTAAGGGAAACTTTTGATTGTCATACTGTCTTGTAATTTAAATGTCAAGTTTTTTTGTTCTAGAAGTTTTACAGAAAAGCGTTTTTGAAGAACAAGGTGATATATATTAAATCGAGTCATATAAATTAAATCGGGTGATATTAATTAAATCAGGTGATATAGATTAAATAGAATGATAAGAATAGATTATTATTCAAATTTGTATTTAATTACTTAATTGAGTTAATCATTATGTGAGTACATATTTTTTAATTATACTTATTAATTAACTATAATAATATATTCTAATTTTATATGTATATATAATTGATTATTGGATAACTATATTTTTTTTTTTTATTCCTTTTTCCACTCCTTTAAGGAGTATAGGGCATTCACCAAGTTTTTATTAAACTAGGGCTTCAGTTTCTTTAATCATAATATTCACTAAGCCGTTGATTACTCGGCTGTAGCTATTGTATAAGGTTATAAAATATGAATGCACAAATGTTAACTTTGTGCGCCATCTATAATCTTACAAAAGAATTATTTATATATTTTTATTAAATCTAATTTTATATTACGAATAAACTATTACGATATAATTAAACAATTTTACGATATTTTTTCATTGGATATGATCTGACCGGGGTTTGAACCCGAGACCTTCCACATGAAAGGCGGCGTCTTTACCACGACGCCATTGGTCTGATAACTATATATAATGGTTATTAATTCTTCTCAGTCTCTGAAGTATAAGAATATCGAATATATCTTTATTATAGAAATATAAAAATAAGCGAGTTATGAAGATTTAAAATGTATACAAGGTGATTCAGCTTCGGAACTTATTTAATTCATCATTTTAGTATTGGTGCATATTTTAATTTAAATCTTCTATTTCCTTTCAGTCCTATAAGTTGGTGTTTGATTACTTATTTTTAACTTATTCTCAATTAATTTTTTTTTGATTAAATTTTGTCCAAAGTAATTGAATTCATATCAAGGCTACTTTAAAACATTTTTTATAACTGCCTCAGATTAAAATCACTTCTAAATCTTTTTTTTTACGTTTGTATACTTAGGAACTCCAGTCAGTATATAATAAAAAAGTAAACTATATCAGTCACGTTTTATTATATTAAATTTAAAATATTATACGAAAAAAAGGAAATTTATATTTTATATATAAGTAGTTACATATTTAACCTTTATTATCTTAACCTTTTTTTTTTTTTGACTTTGTTACTAATTAGTTTACAGAGAAATTTTTTTTCTTAAATATAAAAATGTAGTTTTTGTTTTTGTCTTTTCATTAAAAATTGAATTAGGGCGTTAAAATTTGCTAAGTGTAACTAATTAATCTCAATGAAAATTTAAACAAAAATATATATATATATTTTTACATATATATATTTTATTTTCATTTTTTATTTTCTTCTTTTTAAATATAACTGTTTATAGTATATTTGTTCTACTAAAAAATTCTGTGAGTTATAATCTTAATTTAAAAATTGTTTTTATTTTTATAGAAGAAATCATAAAATGTCACAAGTTTATTAAAAATTAAAAATTAAAAAAAATAGAAACTTAAAATTAATTAATTTAAATTAAATTATAACATCAAAGATCTTAAATGAATTAATAAAAATAAATAAAAAAGAATAATATATTATGAGTATATGTCATAAAAATTAATAATATAATTTTAATGGGTGTGTTTTTTTTTAAATACATATTTAAATATATATAAAATGTGAGAGTGTATATGTGTTATTAAAAATATGACATGATTTCTAAAAAGATCATATAGAATAAAATAATAAAAGTTACTTTTAAATGACTAAAATATTTAAATAAACTGTGTATAATAGTCACAATTAAAATTGTATATAGTGTATTTAATAAATATTTACATTAATATTTTGTCTGTCGGTCTTCGTTTTTTTTACATTTCTTTTAATAAATGTTAAATTTTATTGACAAGATATCAACATCGTCAACATCATCAACATTTACCATCATCTTGAAATGATTTATGAGGATTATAAAAGAGAAAAAGGTAATTGACATTTAATACTCAACTCACAAACCTTTGTATTAAATTGAAATTTTAAGAATATCAAGAAGAAAGATAGAATATTAAAAAAAAAAAAAAAAAAAAACAGAACGTGTTTAAAAATATCAAAAGAATATATACGTATATATACAAAACGTAAAAGTTATATAAAGTTGAGACAAAGAACCATCATCCAGTACAGAACAGAACAGAGCAGAATCAAAATCAAAAGTTAACCCTCTCTGTTGTCGGAAGAAGTTGAAAAAAAAAAAAAAAAATTTCAAATTTAAGATTGAAACAAAGCAAAAGGAATAAAGAAAGTAAGTTAGAAGATTTTAAAAAAGATTTTATTTAAGTAGTTCTTTTAGTATAATAATTAATTATATTAATATACTTGTATATTTCATATTTTTAAGCTGATGATTAATTCTGAAAAACAAAACAAATGGAAGATTATTTTTAATATTTTATAACTTTCACCACCTACGAAATTTTTGAATTTGGATTTGAATTTGGTTTAAAGCGATAAGTTATAATTAAAATTTTATAAAATTTTGTCGTAGGGTGAATTTTACGAAATTTTATTTTTAACAACTTTGTGTCAATTCTGAAACGCCCGTGCGAATTCGTGATAGAATTTAATATTTCTTTGACAATCACATTGTAACTTTAAAATTTGTATTACTTAAACATTTGATTTTTAGTCTATTTATTACTCTTACTTATTAGTGTATTTGGTTTTCAAAATTTAGTTAGTTTATATGACAAAAAAAAAGGTTCATTGTTTGAAAGGTTCCCCAAGTTGTGGTCGGATTTCAATTACAAAAAGATATTAAGCTTACTAATAATTTCAGATATATTTTGCTTGAATTTCATGACTTTAGTATTTTTAATTATTGAAATATGGGTGAAACGGATAGTCGGAAGGACAGACTCAACCAAAGTATCTCGAATTCACCGACTCAGAACTCAATCCTGAGCATGAATATATATTTAGATTTTCATATCTATCATGGCTATTGAAATAGCAATATATACGTATACGTATTGCGTTATATAAATGTAAAGGTATAATTTAGATATACTCGTACACTATGGTTCTGTTGAATTAAAAGCACATTTTAATGATTACTGATTAGTGGTTTTTGGAGAAATTATTTCCTTTTATAAAAAGAGGCGACGGTTCACAAACATTAGTGGCCTTAGCAACATATAAGATGAACGTTCAAAATTTCTTTCCTTTTAAGAATCTAATAATATAGATTGCGTCCTTCAAACTAAAGTAGATACTGAAAGAAACTATGGTTTTTAATGTTCTTTAGTTGATACTTTAACTAACTCGTGGCCAATTTACTCTAACTTAAAAAAAAACTCGGCTCTTTTTTGTTGAAGGTACAATATCATTCAGAATTCCTCAAATGTGTTCCAATATTAAAAAGTTAAAGTGCACTTTAAAATTCGTTCAAAATATTATGATAGCATACAATGAAATTTATACCATTGCTTGTATACTTTATCAAAAAAGTTTTCAATCTTAACACTGCAGTAAGATTTCAATAAAGATATATCCTAAGTCCCGGAGGGTCACTTTCATTTATTTTAATCTGAAAGAAAATTATTTAAAATTTTTGCATAACATATGGAAGCACCGCAGTTGGCCTTAATCCATTTCCCGAAAAGTGATTTTATGCTAAAATTCTTTTAAAGCAAACTGGGCTCATGCCAAATATGTTTTTGCTAAGAGAATTTATGCTAACTGACATAGACCCATAAAATGAGAGCGTTAAATAATCTCGTTTTAGTAAATCCTTTTTTAAAATATTGGTTTTAGAAAATCTCGTATTAAAGAATCTCGTTTTTAAGGATTTTAGAGTTTGACACACAATCAGAATTATCAGCCTTTTCCTAGAATTTTATCAAAACGGAATTTACTAAACCGAGATTTTGATCCCATGGTCCACAAAATATTACAATTATTTTTATTATTAAGTATGACTTGACCGTTCAAACCCCATCCATATTTTGATTTAAAGACGGCATCTTAAGCATTTCACTATTTGGATCAGATTCTTGCTATCACTTATATTTAAATAAAAAATTAATAACCAAAGATATCTTTCATATCGACTTGATTAAGGGTTCTCAATCATATTGCCTTCCATTCCCTCTTCTTGAACATCTTTCCACATAGTCCTTCTCCTGTAAACGAGCTGAACTGATACAAAATTTTATTTTTCAAATATAAATTTTCTTGTACTTAATAAATTTTTTTTTTAATATAAAAAGTATTTTTGTAAATTTATTGATTTTCTAGAGTAGAATTTTAGGCTCCATGTATTACAAGATTGTAGTAGGAATAAGGCGCCGTCAAAATAATTTCTTTGTTTTTTTATTTTTTGCGTGAAAGTTTTTACATGGAAGAAAATTTGGCAATTGTTTTTAATATTCTATTTTGTTTTACATTGTTTTCTGTTTTACAAATTTGATTGTTTTTTACATTTTTTGGTTAATTTTTTTCAAATTTGGAAATATTTTTATTTTATTCGAATATTATAAATATCTTTATGATTTCAATCTTTTCCATTTTGTTTTTTTTTTGGGAATTATTAAATTGAATAATTTTAAGAACTTTCTTTGATTGTGTTTTTGAATTTTTTTTGAAAAAATCTAATATGGAATTAAAGAAGGAGTAATTTATGGCAAATAAAATATATTTTCTGTTATTTTTTTTAGCGCATATTTAAAAATTAAGAAGAAAATATTAATTTAATGACCCATATGACTAATAAAGGCGTTATATCATTTCATTATAGTTTCTGATTTTAAGCATTTTAGGAGTTCATTGAAATTCTATATAGGCAAGATGATAATATGCTGAGCTAAAACTGAAATTGAGAATATCTTCAATTGGTTTCAGTTTTACAAAGTCTCTGCTATGCATCAGGGATCAGAACATAAACAATCGTTCAAAACCTTTTTTTGAACTTTGAAAATGTTCAATTTTGGAGATGTTCAAGATGTTAGAAATTTTATGGATGCTTCATTTCTATAGCTATATTTGCAATGGGATTTACATTTGAAAATTTTAATTAATATATAGATGTATACCTCTATAGCATACTAAGTACATTTAATTATTAAATTAATGAGCTTAAATATTAATTTAAATGTTTAAATTACATGTCATATTAAAAAAACATATTAAATTAAATTAATTTCCATTGTTCTTTAATTTATAACAACTAAATTCAAAACTGAATAACGAATCAAAACTATATTTCGAGTTTCTGAGTAATAGAATAGTTTTTTGAAAAAGCTCTGATCTGATGACAATTTTAAAGTAAATATATTTTTTGTACAATCAAATTTAAAATTCTAAGAACTATAATTATTAACTATTCTAACAACGTATCCAAACGTTTAAATATAAATTATAAAATAAAATTTTAAAGTTTAAATTTACTAAATGTGTAAAAAATTGACTATATTATATACCTTGCGTTTTAAATTACACAACAATTGTGAGCACGTTAAGCAATTCGGGGTTATGTAATAAATATTTTATTCTTTTATTAAAAATATAACTTTAAAATTTAATAGGTTTAAAGTTTAAATATTTTTTGTGATATATCTTGTTACTACTCGTGGAAGTATAGAGAGCCACCTAAGCTTGCCTCCTCCATTGTTTTGTATTGTTCACAATGATCTTAGCTCTCTCCTATATTATATTTGTTTATGTTTTACCCATTTCGGCGTTGGTTTTTTAAATCCAGATCTTGTTTGGTCTTTTATATCAGCGTCTTCCTTGAAACTTCCATTCCAATCCATTCTGATTATCTTCATTATTGTTTTTTGCAGTGTGGATCTTCTTATATCTATTGGCTTCGCTAATTTGTCTCAGTACCTGTTTTATATTAGACTTTTATATGCACTAACTAGTTATTTAATCCATAACACACATTTCCCGTTTCTTTGTAATTACCCTAACCCCCAATTCGAAATATTGTACTATGTATTTCCTAAAAAATGTATCAACAAAAGTAAACAATTTTCTTAACTATTCGCGTAATTAAATAATAAAATTAATACCTAGATTTATTTTTCTAATATTGTTTTTTATTTTTATTATTTTTATTTCTATAATTGTTTTTCTTTTCTTCTTTTAAAAATGTTTAAAAGTCATTGACAGTCTAAGTATAAATTTGTATGCACTACTGTCTCGTGCTCAATTCAAATTCGTTCAATTACCGTTTGCTTTTTGTCTGTTTAAAAAAAAAAACTTAAAAAAAAAAAAAACTATGAAACAAAAAAATTAAAAACAAAAAACTATAAAACAAAAAAATTACTGTAAATAATAAAAATTTTCCACCCGAATAAAATCAATTACAACTGCTATTAAAATTAAGCTAAGCTTTAAAATAAATTTTTAAAGGAAATAAAAAAAAAAAAAAAATGGATTTAAAAAACGTCATCGCTTTACGAAGTTGTAACTTGTAAACTTGTAATCGTAGTATAGTAACGCAAATTAATCATTATTTTTATTTTATGTATACATAAAACTCTATGACTCGTATTAAATAGGTATACATGGTGTTTCCGACTTGATGGTCTTCCTTGATATGGGTGATCGAGACAAAATGAATGGACATGTCGAGCGAACAAAAAATGGAGTGGAAGGAGATTTATTTCAAACGATTCTCGAAGTAATTGCTTTAAAAGAAATTTAGTATAAAATCTTCGCTCTAGTAAAACATAGAAGATTCGTTTAAGTGTCAACAGCTAGCTGAAGTTATGGTATTTTCTAATAATATTTTAACTCTTTTATCATTTACAGTTGAAGAGTTATGAGAACTGAAATCCGAGTAATTTTGATTTTTTTCAAAGTTTTTATTAAATAACTGTAATTTTTCCATTAAAAACCGTTATTCATGTATAAATTTTATTCTATTAATAAAATCGCCTTTCTCAGCTTCAGTTTAAGTTTTCACATTTTTCTTATATCTCATGCCGTTTTCAAGATAATTATATAAGTCAAAAACACCCTGTATATATTCATTGATTACATATCTACATTAGTACACATACATTAAAAATTACATTTAATTATCGTATCTTTAGATTCATAGATTAAATTCAATTAAAATGACGTCTCTTCGAATATAACTGGTAAAAAAAAAGGTTATTTAATTGTTTATTTGGTACTGTGCTCATAACTCATAATTAATATTTACGGTAATAATGTATTTCACGTGAATAACTTTAAAAAAAAAAAACCAAAACATTAATAATAAAATGAAACTGGTTTGATTCTTAGTATTTTATTTCTTTTTAATTATGACATTTGCACTACACAGATCTTTAAAGATAAATTGACAGTTTTTTTTAAAATTTCAAATAAAATGAATTTAAAATAAGTGATGATGAACCAATTGTGTTGTTTTAAATCATTTTGTTTGTTTTAAATAAGAAAAAATATGGCAATTTGCTAATAAATAAAATTAAAAATAAGGTTTAATAAATTATAATAACTGGTTATCAATAACTTAAAGCGAGGGAGGTTTAATTGGAAATGGGTTAAAAGAGTCCCAAATACTTTTCATTTTAATCAAACTTAAGGGAATGAAAAACAATATCTTAATACTATTGGATTTAAGAAAGAAGAAAGTGGTTTTAAAAGATTCAATATTATCAAATCTTATTTACAACTTCAAGTATGTATCTTAACATTCAACAGTTGTACAAAGTCTTGTGCAATTAGTAGCTAACACGTCCGTCTGTTCCACAAGAACATCTTGAAACGAGGAAAAGGAAAGGCACTCAGCTTATATTATTCTTAGAAATGATTTTAATGAATTCCACATACAATTATTACGCGGAACAATACTATGGTTTATAACATTTATAATGTTCTAAATACAAATTTTTTTTTTTTGAGTTTAAGGTATTCTTGCATCTGTGAGGTATATTTTTTAAATTAAATTATTTTTTAGATTTCTTATTTTTTAATTTATGCAGTTTTAGAAATATTAATTATTTGAAATTGGACTATTTTGACAATGCTTAAACCTGGTAAAATGGCAGAGATAGCAGACGAATTGAAACGATACAAAATGAATATAGTGGCGCTTCAAGAAATAAGATACAAAGAACAAAATGTAATAAAAAAGAAAGACTATTATATATACTATAGTGGGGGGGAAAGAACTGGCATGAACGGTACAGGCTTCTACATAGATAAAAAACCCATAAAAGCTTTCTTTCTTTTGAACCGGTTAATGATAGGATTTATTGTATGAGACTGCAAGGAAAATATCAAAATATAACTTTAATGTCAGTATATGCACCAACGGAAATTAGCCCGGAAGAAGACAAAGATAATTTCTATGATGTGCTAGCAAGTACATGTAGCAAAATACCAAAACATGATATGGTCATTATAATGGGTGATTTTAATGCCCAAATTGGTAAGGAAAGCTTTACCAAGCAAGTAGCAGGCGGATACTCCATGCATGATCTAACAAATGATAATGGATCGAGAATTATCAGTTTCGCAGCAAGCCAAAATATGTGGGTTAGTAGTGTATCATTCCCTCATAAACAAATTTACAAACAAACTTGGAAAATACCAGGCAGAAGAGGTGCGAACCAAATTGATCAACTTTTGGTAGACAAGCGGCATGCCACTTCCGTAATTGATGTAAGGAATTGTAGAGGTGCAAATTGTGATTCTGATCACTATCTCATCAAAGCTAAAATAAGGCAAAGAATTTCTGTAGTAAATACAAAAAAGAAACAAAAAACCAATAATTGGGAAATAGATAAACTAATCACAAATGAAAACCTAAGAAACGGATACCAAGCAGAATTGGTACGCAAAATAGAAAATATTACTCTAGATGCCAATAGCAATATTAACGAAAAATGGAAAGATATGCAAAATGCAATAGTTACAACGGCATCGGAAATTATCCCCAAAAACAACGGAAATAGAAGAAATGAGTGGTTTGATCAAGAATGCAAAGAAATTATAGAAGTAAAAAATGAAGCGAGAAAGAAGCTGCTAATACAAAGCACAAGAGCAAATGAAATTATATATAAGCAAAAAAGAAAAGAAGCGGATAAACTAATGAGAAAGAAGAAGAGGCAGTCTTTAAATAAGCAAATTGAAGAAATTGAAAATAATGCTGAAAGGCATATTAAGAAATTCTACAACAGCGTAAAAATACAGACATCGTCGTATGAGCCAAAACTCAATGCATGTTTAAGTAAAGAAGGAAATCTACTCAACGAACAACAACAAATACTAGAAAGGTGGCAGGAGTATTTTGACGAATTACTGAATAATGAACAAGTAAGGAGCAATACAAGCCAAATGGAGCCAATATATTCAGTTGAAAATGAAATTCAAGAACCAACTCTAGAGGAAGTGATCAATGCTATTAAGAAACTTAAAAATGGAAAAGCAAGTGGGGAAGATACTATAATATCTGAATTGGTAAAATACGGCGGAAGGGAACTGTATAAGAAATACCACGACCTAATAAAAATTATATGGCGTACAGAAAACATTCCAGAAGCCTGGCAAAAAAGTGTTATTATCCCAATACATAAAAAGGGAAACAAAAAAGACTGCAATAATTATCGTGGAATATCTCTGCTCAATATAGCATACAAAATATTCTCTAACATACTACATAGTCGTATTGACACTATAACCGAAACAATTATTAGTGACTATCAATGTGGTTTTAGAGTAAACAGATCAACTATGGACCAATGCTTTACTCTGAGTCAGATATTTGAGAAATATAATGAATACGCAAGAGATATACACTGTCTGTTCATAGATTTCCAGAAAGCTTTTGATAGCATAGACAGAACTAAAATTAGTGGTATTCTTAATAGACTTGGCATTCCAGAAAAGTTAACAAGATTAGCATGTCTAACCCTGACAAACACATCTGCAAGAGTCAAAATTCAAGGGGTGTTCACTGAATCTTTTAGAATAGAATCGGGAGTTAAGCAGGGTGATGCTCTATCAACATTACTATTTAACCTAGTTCTTCATTATGTCGTAAAAGAGATAGATCCTCAAGGAACTATATTTATAAAATCCATACAAATATGCGCTTTCGCCGATGATATTGTAATAATTGCTAAGAATTTAAGAGAGCTAAAAGAAACATTTACACGTTTGGCAACTGATGCTAGAAAAGTGGGACTGATAATAAATGAACCCAAAACTAAATACTTCGTAAAAAGCAAATCTCATATGCCAACGCAAGATTTGAATATTAATGATTATAAGTTCGAAGGTGTTCATCAGTTTAAGTATCTCGGAGTTGTATACAGTAAAAGTGAAGACACCTCTGTGGCAATACGGGAAAAAATACAAGCTGCAAGTAGATGTTACTATACATACTCCAGACTTATGAAATCCAGGCTGTTGTCGAGAAATACAAAGCTAAAATTATACAAAACATTAATCAGACCGGTTCTAACATATGGATGTGAAACATGGACGCTTAAAACTGCAGATTGTAGACAACTGGGAATATTTGAGCGTAAAATACTTCGAAAAATATATGGACCGGCTAGAAACGAAGATGGTACCTACAGATCAAGAAATAATTTCGAGCTTGAACAATTGACTGAACATAGAACCATAATAAGATTCATAAAAGCGCAAAGGTTAAGATGGATAGGACATGTTATAAGAATGCCGGATAACAGAACAACAAAAAGAGTGTTTCTCCACCAAATGCAGGGTACTAGAGGTAGAGGGAGACCAAAAAAAAGATGGCTAGACGCTGTTGAAGATGACATAAGGATTTTAGGAATAAGAAATTGGAAGAGAGTTGCACAAGATCGGGATGTATGGAAGAGAATTATAGCGGAAGCTCAGGTTCATCAAGGACTGTAAAGCTATAGAAGAAGAAGAAGAATTATTTGAAATTCCGCTAATTAAAAACAAATGAAGAATCTGTGTACCTCAAACTGGAAATTAGCATTCTAACAACTGTACTAAACGTCGTTTGTTAAAGTGTCAATATGTGTCAAAAAATATATTGATGTTATACTTTTGCTCGACACGCTTATACCCTCGTATTTTTTTCGGTTTGTTACAAAAGATATGCAGGCATTGAATATCATTTCTAATTTGTATAGCTAACAGGCTTTAGTAAGAAGCAGAAGTAAGTTAAGCAGAAGCTAAGTTAACTACTTTACAGTAAATGAAGTGCGGCACAATTAATGCCTTCGCCTTTTTTTTTTTTTGTTAATTCTCTTAAGCAATAGGAAAGCTTCCATAGTTTTCACAAGATGGGATACACCTCACTGTGGCAA
This sequence comes from Dolichopus griseipennis, assembly GCA_963082915.1. Classification (NCBI taxonomy): domain Eukaryota; kingdom Metazoa; phylum Arthropoda; class Insecta; order Diptera; family Dolichopodidae; genus Dolichopus; species Dolichopus griseipennis. The sequence goes on from OY720441.1 coordinate 365,907,765, forward strand.
TGTGGTTTATGTGATCATACTCACAAACGATTTGCTGAACATGATTCCCAGATTTTTAACTGTACTTACATACTTAACGGTAGACGTATTCATTTTAATTTTTGGTAAAATTAGGGTGTCTTTCTTGAGTGAGCATACCACCATAGCATTATACTGAGAAACATTTAATTTAAGTCCTTTTGCTATACAGTTTTTGAGGTTAGTAATAGGTCCTCTGTACCACATAAAGTAGAGGTTTATTATTTAGGTTATTAGGTTTATTAAATATTTTGAATTAACAATTAAATTATAGTTTACTTTACAATATTTAAGATTATAAAATTTAATACATTTTACAGATAAGATACTTCTTATTTATTTGCAGTTTATTTTAGCATTAGATTCTTATTTCAGATTTTTTGCTAATCAGTTTATAATTAATTAGTAAGTAATTATACAATATGCTAAAGCTATTCAATTTATGCTAACAAGAGATAAACTCAAGTTTACGATTTGTGCTTCCTATGGCATGAAATTTCAGTTTATGTACGATTTTACAGCATAAGATAATAGGAAACGTAAAAAATCTAAAATATAAAATTGAATTTTTTTTTATTTTAGTAAAAAAATAATTAACGAATATCTTTGTTATGATTCTTATAAATACCTTTAAAACAAAGACAAACATTTTTTCGTTTTTGTTGAAAAATTAAAAAATTTTTTTAATAAAAACATCAAATTAAAATTTTAATTTAACGAATCTTTTTTAAATGTGGTTTTTATTCGTTTTTCTGAAATAAATTAAATAAAATTTTTATGTTATCTTAAAATGATAATAAAACATTTCTAAAAAATTATGATTAGAAAAGTTAATTTAAGTTGGTAAGAAGTTGAAGTGAGTGTTTTAATTAAATGTAATATTAAAAAAAAGTTTTTAAATGTTTTTATTTCAGATTTAATAAAGGTAGTTAGTTTTTTTTTACCAACCGCTTATGTGAAATATAATTAGCGGAAGGTATTGTTTTTGCACTAAAAATTAAACCCTGAAACGTTTGCACGTTTGCATAAAGGCATTACTACGGTGTGCAGAAACCTATAAAACGTGTTTTATATATGATATCCGACGGAGTGTGGCTGTGAGTCTGCTTGTGCACGCATGTATAGCCTAAACAGCTGAGCAGAATGTTTTCAAACTTCATATATAAGATTTTGATGTTAATATCTTGAATTGATAAGCTTTTGGAGAAAGTTGGGTAACCCCAAGGTACTCTTATCTAGGGTAAATCTTAGGTTTTTTTGCGAATACTTCGAAAACCAAAAAAAGAACAAACTTATTATATAAAAAGTTTTTGTGTATGTATTGGAATCCGTGAAAAATTTCGTTTTATCTTTAATAAATAGCGTTAGATAAAGTTATGTATGTACCTGGTAAAAAATCTTTAAAAGATGTTTCACATTATGATTTTGCTGTAAGAGCGGTTGGTTCTGTAGTGGACACATTTCTTTTAAAATATTTATATATATAAGCAATTTGTCTTTTATATGACATTTAGTATATGATAAAAAAAAAATGTCTGTTCATAGTTACTTGGTATCTTAAAAGCTTATGTTTATAATTGGGGTTCAGTGTTCAGACTTCAGAATTAAATTAGACAGATATGATATTAAACAATGACAATTTATTTTAACATTAATTATAGGCTTTTATGTTATGACTACTGTTTAATTTCAAATTATTTTAAAGTTTCTTACATAACTTATTTTAAAAATAGAATTATTAGAGTTAATTAACTGTTATTTCATATAATTTTTCTATACATTAGCTTTTTAATTAACAAGTCATATTGTTGTTAATAATGACTAAGATTCCTTTGAATATATATGTATATAAGAATATAAAAGTATAATATAAAATCAAAACAATATTTAAGTTTTTAAGTTTAAATACAAAACATGACAGATTTTTTTAGTGATTTGTTAAAATTATACAAAAAAAAACTGGACTGAATAATTCTTTCAGAATTCAATAAAAAACATATTTAATATTTATGAATTAAGTACAGTTTAAAAGTAATAAAATTAAATTTTTTTTTTTTTTGTAAGAAGTTAATTAAATAATAAAATAGTATTAAAATATGTTTTTGTGAAGTTATTTTAGGAATATTAGAAGTTAATAAATAAAGCAGGAAACTAAAATTGAAAATTGAATTGAAACTTTGCGCATATTAACAGAATTGTATTAGAAATTGACAGCTTAAAACTAATTTGACATGTGTAACAAAATGGATTTTCGAATATTTTTTTATTTTATAATTTAAGTAAATCTATTTTTAGAGAATTTGCTTTATTCTTCCTATACTAAAACGAAATATAAATTTAGAACTAGGAATTAGAAATAGAGTTATATAATGTGTACATAATTACATTTAATGTTAAATATAGACCACATTAATTTGAGTTCATTAAAATATATTGAAAGTATTGATTGTTTCAATTTACAGGAAATTTTATAAGAACACGAAATTTTTTTCGAAATTTTTCGAAATTATTTTAAAAATTGAACGGAATTACTTCAGAAATTACAGGAATTATTTAAAAAAACAGCGTTATCATAAGTTTTATTGAAACTGTATAAAATGAAGATTCATTTATATAAACTCATAAACTGACTCCTAAAATCTTTGTCCAGAATATTTTGCTTAGAGTAATGTTTTAATCTTAATCTTACCAATGGTGTTGTGGTAAAGACGCCACCTTTCATGTCGAAAGTCTCGGGTTCAAACCCCGGGCAGATAATATCTAATAAAAAAAAAATATCGTAAACTTGATAAGTAAGATAAAATAAGATAAGCTTAATATGAATTAACTCTTGTATAGCATAATAGATGGCGCACAAAATTAACATTTGTGTATTAATAATCTTATGCAATAGCTACAGCTGAGTAATCAACGGCTTAGTGAATATAACGATGAAAGAAACTGAAGCCTAGTCTAAATAAACTTGGTGGATGCCCTATACTCCTTAAAGTAGTTGGAAAGGAATAAAAGGAATAATCTTTCGAACATTTTATATACAACTTTATGCCAACATATACAAGTATAGGCATTAATCAATAAAGTTACATATTTCTATTAGTTCAGGTGCAAAATTTGTTCTATAAAATATTTTAATTGAATGTCTTGAGCTAACTAGAACTCCATTTTATGAATTCCAAGAATTTTTTTTTAAAACTCAGGTTCTATTTGTAATAATTCCACTTCTTTATATTTAACTACTTATGTGCTTGTTTCTCAAGTACCCTGTGTGGCTTTTAAATACAATACTTTAGTTTTATTTTGGGCTACTGTAACGTATTCTATAATAAATTTTTTACCTAATATGTTACTCAAGTTTTTGTGATGCTAAATTAAAAAAATAAAATTTAATTAGTATACACTAATTAAATTAGTTATATATCGCGGTTTCAAGTAAACGTGTACATATGTAAAATTATAAAATTCAATTATTACTATTTTACTAAAATACAATTACTAAACTTATGAAAAAATGTATTTATAAGTTTTTGTATTTTCAGTAATTGCATTGATAAAAAGTTCTTTGGTTTTTAAAAGTAATTAAATAATAAAATGTGTTTTTGTAAATTTTTGTATATAAATATTTTAAATATTACAAAAAAATACAATAATTAGTTAAGCTATAATAATTTTTATATTTTATAAATAATATTGTAAACGTTAAAATTAAATGTTTTAGAAAAACGTTGTTTAATATTAAAGTACGATTACTAACGATAACGATTACTATAAGTACATATGCACGCTAATTAAGTGTTAGATAGTAAATATTAAAATAAATTTAATAAAATTCGAACATTATCAATATCGGAGAAGTACTTAATAGTTATATATTAGAGTCTTTAACCTACACCTGGGGAGGGTGTTCTATGGAGTGTCTCTTTTGGGTAGCTCTATAGGATCAATGGGTGTAGTATGCGATTACAGCTGACGGGTATCCTGGTACGTTGGCCTAGCCTCTACTACACCAAGTCAAATCTCACCATCACGTTTGTCCCCCCTGTTACGTCGAGTAATCCTACAGGAAGATCTGGTATCCAACCCAGGTGGAGTAAGTAGGATCGTAACATAGGCTTGATTTATGAGCGTCTGCACCAAGAATTGGCGGCTCCAAGCGGGTGTCTGTCTTGAAACAAGCGGCTCGCTATATAAATGTGTGTGAGATGTGTCTGTTCATCCAAAAGGCAGGTTCGCCTACAGACATGAGCTTATGGGGTTATCAACCATATCTCATAAAACACTAACAATATGCAAACATGAACAAAAATGCGAATGGATATATTTCCCCAAGGGGTAATCATAGTAATATGGTGAATCCTTCTTTGACTTCTCCAGTCAATGTAAACTGCACATCGGATTTGGGGGTGCAGATAAATTCATGTTTAAATACAAACCGGATAAGAGAATCGAACACAAGTTCAGTAAAAAACCTATACCTACCTGATACTCTTAAATATAATCCGTGTAGTCTTTTTTATCTAAGAATAGTACTTAAAAAACTAGGTTTAGGGATTCGTTTTCCAATGTTTAAAATCTAGAACCGGAAAAATAAGTTCATTCTAATACGATCCTTCTTTGAAATTGATCCATTTTTATATTATTTTTGGTATCTAGTTGGATTGGATTGCAAAGTTCTACTTAAAATAAAAATTAACCCATGATAAAGTTACAAAAGTTTAGAGATTAAATCTTCCTTTATCGTCAATTATTTTAACCCTTTCCCTTTTTCTTTCATAAGATTTGCATAATTGTTTAAATTAATTACTGGTGAATATGAACTCTATTATATGCCATAAATTTTCAAATATGAAATTAAAAGATTATCACACATATTATAAATATTGAACTTAAAAGACTGTTGGGTTGTTGGTTCATCAAAAAAGTAAATGAAAATACGAGCTACAACTATAGATTTATTTTTTTTGATCTTCTTTTTAATTAAGAGAAGTTTTAACCTTTAAAAAATTAAAAAAAATTTTTAAAAATAAATAAAAAAAAAATCTTAAATGTATAACAAAAATTAATTGCTTAATTACAAAATAACAAAAAGATATAATTTCACTTTTTTTGTGTTAATAATTTCAGAGCATTTAAACGCAAACACTGAAAATGTTGTATGAATGTTGGAAATTATTTAGAAGTTTTGATCGTAATTAGAATTACAGTATTTTAGGTTAATATTACAAATTGAAGTTACTGTGGGGAAAATGCCTAAAAATATGCAATATATTATAATATAAAAGACAATTGTTATCATTTTAGTAGAAAAGTAGTGTCGCAAAGCACTCAACATTTGAACGATTTTGGCGATCAAATTTTAAAATATTTAAGCAAAAATTTGAGCCGCAACCGGCTACTTTACGACCAAACAAGCTGATTATACGAATGTCTTAATTAGTGGAACATAAGCAAATGTGATCGAATATATTTGTACCTAATGTGTTTACAAAATTGAGCCTTAGTATTACTACACGCTGTGAAATAAGATCTTACTTTAATGGAACAGCTTTAAATCTAAGCTTCATAATTTTAATAGTTGTACACAGTTGTCTATTTTATAATTATTTAATTAAATCTTAATTTGTAATTAATTATGCCTCTAAAGACAGACTCAAGCGTACTAATAGTTAAACATATATTTATTATTTTATTTTATTGTAAATAGTTAAGCATCATGTTTAAAATCAATTTTTCTTCTATATTTTTTACAAAATTTTCATATTTTCTATATTTTCTATGATCATCTGCTTAACTAGTCAATTATCATAATATAAAAACAAAATGAAGTTTAGATACAGTAAAATGGTGTTACTATTATAAATACATTATAAATATTAACAAATTGATCATGTACCAATGATTATTACCACAGTATCATCAAACTATTTACAAACTATTATGTGTAGTTACGCTTTAAAAATAAATGGAAGGTAGATAACATTTATGTTCATTACCATAACATTGGTCAATTATGTGTTTAATATATACATACTATAGTATATATTATACATTTACATTAAGTATAAAATTGCATTTAACATTTACATCAAATAATATTAAAATCAAATAATTGTAACATTAGAAGCATTAACAATGTTAACAATTTTTTTTTAATGTAAATGTGTACAAACACATTTTCATCATTAACCATCTAGAAAAAAATTTTTCAATGAAAATTCGTATTAAATTTCATTGCGTTTTTCTTCTTTTCAATATATTTTTGTATTATTTTTTGCAATTTTATATTAGTTTGAAATTATTTACCCAGCTCATGGATAAATATTTTAATTAAATCTTTTGTAAGGTATTATAAAAATGATTTTACTTATGTGATGTATGTATTAAATGTGATCTGTCAAAATTTAAATTTGTAACTGTCATTTAAAAGATTATTTTTTCGCTTTCTGTGTGCTTTAGGCTTTAGTCTCAGTCGCTTTCTGCTCGATTTATCAGTTTGATTATTTCATTTGAAATATTTTAATAGATAAAGCATATCTTATGATGTGTCTTATAAAAGAATTTTTAGAGTACTTATTTAAATCCCCCTTTTTAATTTATTTTTATTTAATTACTCTTAATACCAATAAGTTATTGAAATTTATATGGCTTCAAATTACAATATTTGTTAACAATTAAGAATGTTTGCTTAAGTTCTTATATAAGTAATGAACAGGTTTTCTCTCTTCTTTAATATGTTTTTAATCACCAATATTCCATAATATATTAGAATTGATTTTTAGAAAGTTAATCGATTTGTGTTCTTCAAGTTCGAACCATAATTTCATTTAATAAAATCTGAAACTAATTATTGAACTTTTGTGATGTAGTTTTTTATGTTCTAGAATTTTAATGACATATGATTTTAAATTGCGGTTCAAATTGTTTAATATTTTCGTCTAGGTGGTAAGGTGGTTAGAGTGTCGACCTTTAATTTAAGGGGTTTTGGTACGAATCCAAGTGAATAACTTTTATCTGGTTTTCGACTCAAATTGAAACCATTTGCCTTTGGGTTCAAGTTGAAAAATAAAACAATAATGGAGTAATTAATGGAATAATTTAATTGAATAATATAACTCACAGATACAGAAATAGAACGTATATAACTCAAACATTGAATTATATCTTTTTTTATATCTAAGTATTAAAAACTATGATATGTCATAACCATAAGGCTTAGTATTTTCTAAGTGGAATTCAGTAGGATCAATATAACATGTCCAGAAGATTAGACTTGTCAGCATATGAACAGTACCAAACAAAAAATTGTCAATTAAAGCGGCGACTAGAATTTTTTCAAATAAACGTACCTAAGTATAAATGAAAGCAGAGGAAGGCAAACAACAAGATTAAGATTGAAATTTGACAACATATATATATAATTAATTAAAGCGGCGACTAGAATTTTTTCAAATAAACGTACCTAAGTATAAATGAAAGCAGAGGAAGGCAAACAACAAGATTAAGATTGAAATTTGACAACATATATATATATACATATATAAACTATTCGATTACCATTTAAAGGGTGTGTAAAAGAAAATTCTTGTTTCTAAAAAGAATGAAAAGTATTTTTTTAATATTTTCGTTTTTCTTTTTTCACTTCTACGAAACAATTTTTCTTTTCATTTCATTTTTTTTTAGTTTCCGATTGATTGTATTTTAAATAGAAGAGATTTGTATTACGTTTACAAGAGGGTGCAAGTGTCGCCTTTTATTTACCTTTGGAGTTTTATTTTTTTTTTAGTTTAAATAAAATCAAATTATTTGGAAAAAAAATTTAATCAATAAACTTTGAAAAGGATTTAACAGCAATGTAAATTAAATTGATTTGATTTGTTTTTTAATATTAAATTTAATGGTTATATTTGAAAAATATAACCATCAATTTTCCGAATCTCGTTTTATTATAAAACAAATTTGTAAGAATTCCTATTAACCTTTAATCAACTAGAATTATTGCCATTTGTAATCTTATATAGTTAAGATGATTGAATAAGATTATGTATATGATTGGTTTAGAATAAAGGAATTAAAAAACGGTGGGGGGAAGTTAAGTATTATAAATATTAAGTGAAGAAAACTGTTTTTTATTGTCTTTTAAATGTGTGTTGATTTTGATTGGTGAGTTTTTGATATGTCAGGATTTTGAAATTTCGGACTTAAATCTCGGGATGTTGTTCGTACATATTTTAAAATCACGTGATAATAAATTTCAGGATTTGGTAACAATAATTGAAATCGAAAGTACAGTGAAGAACAAACTATAAAGCTTCACTATAATTTGACTTTCATCAAAGAGCAACAGTAGAAAGCTTCAAAAGTAACCTATTTGAACTTTGCGTAGTTCTTATGATAGAATCTGACTTTAACACACCAATACCATCATCCTTTTTGAACCCTATAGTTTGGTTTCGAGAATGATAAAAGTATAAAATTCGATCCTGTGATAAAAGTGTACACTTTGGTTTCGAGGATATAGACGTGAAGGAATTTTTTAGAATCGGATGTAGAAAATTAAGGAGTTTAATTTGAATTTAAATAGATTAGTTTAATTTAGTATATCAAGGCTAATAAGACTAAAGTCTTGTGGATTATACCTATGTATAATAAAATTTAGAGCAATTCTTAATATTACATTATAGATTATCAAAGATCTCAATTTATTATTGTTCGAAAAGTATTATTGATTTTATTGATTTATAAATTCTTTTTAAAATTCTTATATGGAAATTAGAAACTATTTAATTTTTTTAATTTTCTAAATAATTTCCAACAAATTCATTTAACAATGTATTATTGCATTTTTATATTTTTATTTCATTTCTTCTTTTGTATATTTTCAATATTATATTGATAGGTTAATGATTTTTCAAAATTTCTTCATACATATATAAAATTTGGTTCCATTTGAATGATCAACTAGCTCTCTTCATATTTTATTCAAAAAATTGATAAACAAATATTTTATTTACTGTAAATGTTGGATATACAATCGTATACACCCGTACTCGTATTGAATACCTTTAAGTTATTATTGTCTAATGATGTCTTCAATCAATAAATTCAGTCTATTGTTTTAAATCTTTAATAGACCTTAAAAATTATTTAATACGTAGGTATTTAAAGAAAATAATAGGGGAAATAGAAAATATGAAAATAAAAATTTAAAGAAGAACGAAAAGCAACATATTTGAGGAAGTTCCAATAACTGCGCGCTACAGTAAGAACATGAGCAAGACAATGAAAATGATGACGTTAAAATACATGAAAAAAAAAATCAATTTATATAGAGGTATGGTCTTCTTTAAATTTAAATGTAAAGTAATTATATTCTACCAATGTACATAAGTATTATTAAACTTTAATTTCATTATGAAGTACATTTTGTAAGAAGATAAAGCCCTACAAAGTACTAATGCGTGTCGCCATAAATTCATGCAATTTTTTCTGTTTATTTTTTTTTCAGTTTTTAATTCTTTGTCAATATTTTTATTATTTTTTGATTTTGTATTTTGAAAAAATTGTTTTGAAATATTAAAAGAGGAAGAATGAAAGAAGAAGAGAATTCATAATATAGTTTTAAATTTCATAAAGAACTAACTATCAATCATTTGGTTTGATGATTACTTATTTAGTTAAAAGTGAACCGTTGTTCTGGCTTGGATACCACACAATTTTAGTGTAAATCTAGTGAACCTAATAATTTTGCAATTTAATTCGAATTTATATTAAAAGAACTCTATATAATATTATATCATATATAATATAATATTACGAGTTTAAAGTTTTAACTAATTTGTGCAATTGGAACTGTGAGATTTGATTCACAATTTTAACAAGATTTAACTAACGTTGTCATAGTAACTAATCCGCATTTATTTAATTAAAGTTAATTAATTTTATAAATAAAAGGAAATAAATTAATTGAAAAATAAAACAAGTTAAGAGGTAATATATATATAGTATAATTTCATATATATTTTTAAATTACAAAATACGGAAGTTATTTTGACTTAGTTTTAATTTCGAAATAGCGGACAAAAGAATTTATATATATATACAATATAAAATTAGATCCATTAAAAAAGAAAATTTTAATATTATTAACTTTCTTTCTAACAACTTTGAAGACATAAAAGAAATATTTTTAAAAAAAATTTGCGAAATATTATATTTATCCAGTATTTTGTGATTAATCACGCAGCGCACGCACATATGTTATCATGACATTCTAAACAAATTTGTAAAGATTAATGGTCATCTTTTATGGAGTTTTTTTTTTTAAATGGATTGAAAAATTTAATTTTAGGCTTTTATGAAATTTCTCTTTAAAGTTGAAGAATGAATTAATGTTTATAAACTTATATATACTTAAAATTGTAGCTATGTTTCATGTATATGATATTAAAATTCAGTAACTATCATATGTCGCTTCTTGTAATCATAACAATATTTATTAAATTTAGAACAGAGGGTTTTTAAAGGCTTTTATACGCAAGGGTTAAAAAGTAACATTATTATTGACCTATGAACAGTATCTTAGCAGTCTGGCTTTGTTCATCATAAGCTATTGTACATGTATGCTTAAACTTAAGAATTATAGTTTTTCTAAAGGCTGGTTATTTTTTTTCAAAATTTGTACTTTATTTAATCTTTGACTTGTCCTTGACTTTCTTGTCTAGAGCACATCTTAGTTCCAAAAAAATTCTAGCCATTTTTTTCGACTAATTATATATATATATATATATAAATATATAAAAAAATTATAACCATTAATACACAATCAGTAATTTATAATTTGATATCAATAATAAAAATTACTGAAATAATTTAATTGAATAATATAACTCACAGATACAGAAATAAAATATAAAATAATGGGATTATTACAAATGGAATTATATTTAAGTTTTCTGCATGTAATGAGGCACTATCCTATGCAGAAATTATATGTTGATTTCATTAACATCAATCCTAGTAATAGGTACGAATATTTAGTAAATTTAATATATATCGAGTTAATTCCCTCCTGTTCAAGTTTATATTTAGCCTGGCTTTGATCCAGTTAATCGTAATCAGTTAATCGTAAAAAAAAATTATTTTTCAATTTTATTATTTGAATTTTAAATTACATTAACGTGAAAAAGAAGCTAATAAAAATCTGATAAAAGCTATGAGTACTAAGTTTTAAGTATATGCAACATCTTAGGGGATATGTCCATATGCCATGTGTTTACAAATCATAAGTAATAAACCAATACTTTATATGTAAGGCAATTTTGTAAAATATATTAAATTCATCATGATTCTGAAAATTTAAAAATCAATATTCATTACGTACGTCATGTCCTTCAACACCTTCAATAATATTTAATCTTTATAATTTAATAATTTACAAATGCCTAAATAATATTATGATATATATATTTTCATGTTTTTCTTTTCAACAGTGAAATAAAAGTGAAAAAGTATAAGCAATTTTTGATCCTATTATTTAATTTTCCTTTTTTTATACAAACTTATAAAATATTTTTCTTTTAGTTTTCATGTCCAGAGGGCGTTTTATCACCTATCGCAAAAATTACTATAATAAAAAAAAAAAATAAAACAACACCGTGAAACATATCTTTAGCACGTGAGACATATCAATAAACATCTATAGCAATATCATTTAAAAAAAAAAGTGTGAAAATAAACTCACTTATAAATTAATCAAAAACCAAAACTGATAAAAATTGAAATGAACTCAGTATGAATTGAAATAAAAAACAAAATTGAATTTTTTAAATTGAACCGTTGGATGGTTTTAATTTAATTTTAGATAAAAAATGATTCTATCATTGATTACCACCTATTTTTTTTTTAGTAAACGCGTAAATATATTTTTTTTAACACTCACGCTTACTTTATTATGGTATGTGGAGAGGTTTTCGTGTGAAAAACTCATCATTTAGTGGTTTTATCGCGTTTTGGGTTTTCTTTATTGTTTTTAAAATAAAAAACAAAAAAAAATGTTGGCAAATTTTAAAAGTGTTAAATAAAAAATTTATATTGAAAAAAAAAAATAAAGAAATTAATGAAAAATTAAGTTTAAATTTTGAGCTGGAATTTAATTAGAAAAGAGATTTACTTTAAATCGTTCAAAAAATACTTTAAAATATTATAAACTGCGGTTTTTAATGAATTAATAAATTATTATATATGTAATAAGTTTTCAAATTTTAATTTTCTTAATATTAATTGAAAAAATACTAAAAAATAGTTTGAGGTTAGAAAACTTTTTTTTTTTAATTATAAAACACAATTATAAGCCAATTGTTAGTAACTATAGGTTTTTATATGCACTAACATTAGCTTTTAATTTATATATAATATGTTATATTATTAATTGCGGGGGGTCTTTTAAAATTAATTTATAATAAAAGTAAAAATTACATAATTAATTATAGTGTAAATATAGGTTTTTGATTAATTTTTTAATTATTTCAATCCATGAATAAGTGTTATTTTGTTTAAGTTTCGCAGTTTACAATAACTTTTAACTGTTACAAATTAAATTATTCCAGTTTCTTAAATCAGTTTTTTAGTAGTCTAAAAAATAAATAAATTAGGTGCTCATGCGCTTGTCACTTAAGTTATTTGAATCATTTATGTATGTGGAAAAACTACAAAAGTTCTTATAAAATTTTGGTTGCAGTTAAGTAGTTTATAAATCTCCAATTTTTGTGATAAAATATATATATATGGTCTACTAAGCCAAGCAAAGAGTATTTCAGTTTTTCTTTACAAAATCACCATGGTGACCAAATATAGTAGAATATAAAATATGTGATATAAAAAAAATGAATAATATTAGTAATAAAAAGTTTATCTGCCACTCTTAATGAGCTATGTTTTACTCTCTTATCACTATTATTGTATGAGGTAAAAGACTGTTTATAAATAAATAAATAAATTTTGTTGATGAGTCGATCAGAACATAAAATATTCCACTGACATCAACATTTTATGAGTTTTACCTAATGGTATGATAACTTAGTATATGTTATTATAATCATAATAAAACCTAAATCTAGTTTTGCATAAATTGCTGATTGAATTAGAAATGATAATAATTTAACCTAAATTTTTCCAAAATCAAAAATTTAATTTTAGTTAATTCTTTTTTAATTTTATATTTTTAATAATTTAAAAATTTCAATAATTTAATATTCAAATCAAATATAAAATTTCTATCAAATTTGTTTTCTGTACAGGGTGTTTCACGAGTAAACGGCATCCTTGTAAGGGGTGATAGGGTAGATAAAAACAAGCTAAAAATTTAGTATTAAGTGGGGTCTATTTCTAACGATTTTCGAGATAAAGGGACTCCTTAATTTTGTCTTCTCTAAAGTTCTTTGATTTAGTTTTTTCTTTATATTTTGAAACTAACAAACGCAAGAGCAACCTTAATACTATTTCCGGAAGCTTATTAAATTAGCTATTTAACGCAACAGGTCGTGTGACTATTAAATAAAAAGTTAAACAACTTTCAATTTAAAAATTTTTTCATTTTCTATTCAAAAACTGTAATTTAAACCTTTTTTCTATATAAAAATCACGGTACCAATCTAACGGTAATGGTTTTATGACAAAAAGTTATTATCTGCACGTTTTAAGTATAAAAGCAACTCTATAGCTAAAAAATTTTGAAAGTTATGAATAAAAGAATAATGTATGATTTTCCGTTTACTCATGAAACACCTTGTATATGTACATTTTACACTAAACTATAATTCAATATTCAAATATTGCCAATTGAATAATATAGTTATCCCTCAAGATACATTTTAAAATATTTTTTTTTAAAATTGCATAAATTTTTTTTAATTAAATGAAATTCCCTTTGGCATTTTCTAATAAAATGTTAATGCCTTAAATGTATATATTGAATGCAATCAATTGTATTTTAAAATATCTAAATCATGATAATTTTGCTTCTTTTTTTATTGTTGTTGTTGTTTTTATTATTATTTAATAGACACTGACCTCTCTTCATCTAATTTCATTTCAAAATAAATCCGATTTAGTCTTTCAATTAAATTTAGATCACCAATCAATCAATCAATCTCCGATCCGATATTTATATTTACTGTTAAATGCTTCCAAATGTTTTCCCTCTCAGTAAAATTATTAAATTATTTTATACTCTAATATTTTTAAATGTATGTGGTGTATTGGTGTATGATAAGTGGTAATAGAAATTAGAGATGATCCAAAAATGACCCACAAGTTTTATAAAAAAAAAATTTTTTTATCTCAATGTTTATTTTGTGTTTGTAATCCATCCATCGTAACGAATTTTATTTTTTTTTTAAAAAAATGTAAACCTGACCTATCCAAATAAATGTTGAATAAAGAAATAATGACAAGTAATTCACCTTATTCTTTACAAATTCAACAGTTTGTTTTTGTTTTTCCGTTTTTTATTTCTATTAAATTTCAAATGTTATTCGGTGTTAACACAGGCCAGGCTTTTTATCTATGAGACAGTTTTTTTTTTTGTTTTATAGAAACTTAAGTACTTGATATTTAATATATTTAATAAGTAATAAGTCAATGATGTTTAATGGAGTTGAAGTGTTTTTTGTTTTGTATATTTATTGATATTGATAGTATTTTTTTATTCACATCATAATAGAATAAAAATATTTTCAAAGTAAATTAACCGAGGCTGAGAATTAATAATTGGGTCAAAGAATGTGTGCATCGAAGTTTGATAAAGACAGGTCAAAATTTAAAATCAAGTTCTATTGAAAAAGCTAGCAGGGTATTTAACAAATACTGAAAAAGCTAACAGGGTATTTCCTAATTAGGTGCACCGCTGTATACCATTGCATAGATAATTATGAGTAGATAAATTTTGTGTATGCAAGTTAAAATAGGCCTCTTCTAGTTTCCAAGATATGGGGGCTTAAATGAAATTTAAATATTTTTTTTTTTTTTTTTCATAATTTTACTCTTAACTCTGTTTCTTGACTACTAATGAAAATTTTGTAAAATGAATTCCAAAGCTTAAGATGTCCTCTTTTAATCTTCTATCGTTTTCTATCTTTTAGATTTCAAAACTTAAAAGCGAGCTGTTAAATTTAAAACACGTTGAATTTTTAACAATTTTTTTTTTGAAAAAACCACATTGTTTTTTTTTATTTACTCGCAAGTATGTATGCAGTTCAATTAATTAAGAACACCCTGTATATTAAAATAATCTTATAAGTCAACACTTTTATAGTTTGTTTTGGTCTTTTTAGCAGATATTTAAATTTTAGGCCAAAGTATACTTGAACTATATTAGAGTTGCTATAACTTTAAAAAAAAGGTATTAAACTAAACAACTTTTGACAAAATTTCAGACAATCAGCTTCATTTAATAATTTATGCTTTAAACGTTCGCTTATCCGAGAAATACTTAAACCCGTTAAACGAATGGACTCAAATTCAGTAGTTAAAAACGGCTATTAAAACGAATTTATGAAAATTTCAAAATTTTAGTTGCTTTGGTTATTGAGTTATCGTGCAAACGGACACACAGCTTAAGTAACTCACTCTAAGTTTTGATTAAATCTATGTAATTAAGTCTAAATCTACCCGTTCTTCTTTAATATGATCTAAGTATAATTTGTGGAAATACTCTACATAAAATGTAGTGAATCTAAACTTTAGTACTAATTTTCAGGCGATGATTATTGTATGCTTTTAAATTATATTATAAGTTTATTTACATTACATAGGTATGCATATACTAATTCTTCTTTTTTCTCGGAGGCTCTTTATTGACTCAAAAACTTTTTGATTAATCATATCTCATCAACAAACATTTATTTTATATTTTTTTTAATTTCAAATGAAACCATCAAAATTCTTTCATCAACGTAGTTTTCTCTAAAAAAAAAAATTGTATTAGTTTTTAAAAATTTTTTTTTATTTCAAGCATGATTGATTGCATTCAATTCAAAACATAAAGTTGAGTTAGTAATATTTTTGCGATTATTATGTAATTGTATTGCGGCGAATCGATCGCTTGCGATTATTTGTTTTGTGTAATAGGTTTTATTTTTTTATTTTTCCATTTTTTTTTCTATTACATTTTCTTTATATTTTTCAAATTTTTTGTATTATTGTTGTAAATTTTGTAATTGTTTTCTATTCTTTATATTTATATTTTGAATTTTCAATTTCCTTAAATTAAAAATTTTGAGAGTTTTTTTTTTTTTTGAGTTTTAATAGAAAAGACCTATCAAAATAAAATTTAAATGGGGTCACATTAGGTTAAATTTGGTGGTATGATATAACACCAAAAATCTAACTATAGTTAAACATAGATTTTAAGCTTAGTTTATTTAATTGAAAGTTCATTTTTATTGATGAGGTTAATTTAAGGTTTTATTTTTGTTTCGATTTATGATCATGTGATTGTGTTGAGGTCAAGCATATTGCAAATGTTTTAATAAATGTTTTTGATAAAAGGATTAATGTGATGATTTCTGACTTAAGACTGGATGATAAGGGACTGACTTCAAGTGACATTACGTAAATCAAAATTTTCAAAAATATTTTTATATAAAATAATTTTAAATGCATAAAATTATACTTTGTGACTTATTTATTCCAAAAAAATTTAAATTATGACATCTCATATCGAATATAATAATCGAAATACAATAGTGACAACGTGTAAAATTATTTACTTTAAAAAACTTTATGTTATTAATCATTATTCTTCGTGGACAGGAAATTTTCCATATAATGCGAAGACATTTTGTTGATGAAAATCTGTAACTTTTTTTATGGAGCTTGTTAATCAGCCAATAGGAGAATTGATATCACAAAGGAGTGGAATATTTTGAAATTTTATTGTCCTCGCTATTTGGGCTGATCCATATTCTCAATAGTTTGCCAAAAGCTGTTCTTGCCATGTTTAGCGTTTTTGTTATGTTATCGCTTATATCTCCATTTTTGCTGCTATTATGCTCTCAATGTAATTGAAATTTTCTGCATCTTCTATTGGTAAATCTCCGATTGGGATGCTAACTTTTTAGATATACTTACTTTTGTGTGGTTGACGGTGTGTTTGTGCTGTATTTTTAAATTTAATATCCCAAAATATATGTTCCAAATGTATTCTGAAGCTTATTGCACCAACAACTTATCAATATCAAAATAATTGAAAACCATTTTTAACAACCAACCAATGAAGTGTGTCAATTATTAAAAAAACTCACTTATCGAACCAATTGATTATTTAATTAGTGATAAGTGGATTTGGATTTTATTTAATTTGACTTTATTTAAAAAAACCACTTCTTATCAGTATAAGCATGTATATAATAAAATTTTCTCTTATATGTATACATTTTCAAATTTCAATAATGCAGTTGTGCGGAGGTTCAAATTAGGTTTTATTTATTACCTTTTTTTGTGGGAACCGTTATTTGACAATTTTGACTTTTTATTGTTTAACAATCTATTCGTAACAGTTATCATTATTGTCACTGGCTTTTTTTATTCTAAATCAACTAGTTTTTTAATTTTTTTTTATTAGTTAATTATATTAATTTAAAATTAGATTTGAATTCAGGTCACTAAAGTTGGTAGATTAATTTTTGTTTTGGTATTCTTTTTTTTGATTGCGGTGTGCCTTATTATGTATTAATACTTTTTGACATTTCATTTTGTTTTTTGTCATTTAAATTTATTTGTTTTTTTTTTATTTACCGCTCTTTTGTCATCATGACATCTGGTGACAGTTATAAGCATAAAATTTTACATTAATAAATATTAAAAGAAAAACTATTGAAATTTATTTGAAAATAAAATAAAAAAAAATATGTAGATGTTTATTTGATGGTAGATTGAACAGGTGGATTTAATATTTAGGTAAAAACAAAAAAAATAATAAAATACTAAATTTAGATTATAACTGAAGGAGGTTACTCAAATATTTTAATGGTTAAATGATTATTAAATTGTTGTAATGTTAGAAAAAAAAAGAAAAATATTTTAAATTTTCATATAGTTTTCATGTCAAGGTAAAATAATTTCGCACAAAATTATATAAAATAAAAAAATGGGTGGAAAAAATTTAATTAATAGTTAATATTTAATGTTTTACAAAACAAATATTTTATTTTAATATTTTTGGATATTATTTAATTATTTTTAGTTTTTATGTTGATTTATTGTCATTGCATGTGCTATAAAAGAAGTTGAATTTTCTTGAAAAATAAAGTTAGATAATTATCTGTGACAATTAACAGTGATAACTGATAAGCTTTAAAATATTTGTAAGATAAAGATTTTCAAACAGAATATTGCAATCTAACAGATAACTCAGTGGTAAAGTTGTGGCTTTTCAATCGAAAAGTATCGGGTTCACACCCCGGTCGGATCATATCTAATAAAAAAATATAGTGAATATTACAATAATTTAATAAGAAGTCCCCAAATATCAAATCGCCAAAAGATTAATGTTATCAATATTTACTATTTTCTCATACTACAAATAAATAAATAAATAAATAAGAATATTGCAATTAGGAACAAAGATAATAAGTTTTTAAGAACTAATTAATTTACTAATTAAAGTAATTTAAAATAAATTAGGTAAAGCGTTTTTATTCAATATAATATTTTCATCATTGTTTAAGCTTTCACAATTAATGAAATTGGATTTATATGATTTTTTATGATTGCGATTATCCTTTGATGACTTGAGTTATTCCTTTATCAAACAAAAGAAGCAAATTAATTCTTTTTATTAACAATGCCAAATCGATTAAAAGGAATGATAAATAAATTAGACCGAATGATATTGCCAAATCAGTAATTTTACTAATAATTCTGCTGGTCATTCTTTACTAATTTTTTTGGCGTCATGCTGAATCAAATTTCTGCAATATATAATTATTTGATATTGTATTTGACTTTTTATGGTATTTGGTTTTGAAATCTTCGCAGTTACATTCATTGTACATTAGGTACTAAATTTTACCATTTTCATAATTAATTTTCACTCGAACTGTGGTATGTTTAATCTGATTATCTTTAAGAACTTTAACTGGTTTTTATACCATTAATACTTCAACTAAGGACTCTTTTACTTTTATTGAAGATTTTATTATTTTGAATAAAGACTTTTTGTTTAAATGAAGAAAATTTTTTACAATTTACATTATAAATTACTGAAATAAATATCAGTTGAAATCCTTAATGGTATTAAGTTTTAATTTAAAATATAAAGGTCTTCACTTAAAATAAAACTTTTTCATTCGAAATAAAAATCTCTTTAGTTAAACTAAAATTGGTATTTTTGCATTAATTAAATCAATTGTTTAATTAAGGAATTTATATAGTGAACTTGATGAATGAAAGAGTGAACATTATTGGGTTATTACCTCAAGTATGTAGTCTGTATCTCATATTTGTCTCTATTTTATTTAACCTGTATTTATTCATCTGACTGGAAGAATAATTCTCGCATAATTGTATGTATATTCTGAAAAAAAGGAATACCCTAGTTGTAAATCCAACCATAATACCTTCGACTAATGATTTTGCATAAATATATTAAAATATGCTGGAAAGTATTCAGGTTAAATGAAATACAGATCATTCAAGTACAGTGAAATGATATGTGGTTAGAAATGGCACAGTGGTTAGAGTGTCAAAAGGCCCAAATTCAAATCCCAGTAAAAGTTAATAAACTTTTTTCCGGTTTTTGGCTCGACTCAGCAACCATTCGTTATTGGGCTCAAATTAATATAGCTTAAACAATAATTAATAATTATATATCTTTAATAAAAAATACATTATTATAACAATATAAACAAATACAAAATATAAACAAATAATTTAGTTGAATAATATAACTCACAGATATAGAATATCTACCATATAACTCAAATACAAAATTATTACAATATAAACAAAATAGATTGGTATCTATTGAAAATATAAGACGTTTCTACATGTAACAAGGCCTATTACTATTTCATGTTTAAATGGTATGTGGAATTCATTAAGATTAATTCTAATAACACAATTATATTATGACCCTCTGTTCCAACATGTACCTATGGTATAGGCAGACTTAAAAACACCATCTGCTTGTAAACTGTGAAACATAAATGCCCGTAAGGGTAGATAGAGAACTCACAAGTAATAAGTCGACTTTTTTCTTGAATTGTTCTAAATCATAAGTTTTGGGAAATAAATATGTAGCTAATGTGTTTCACAATCTGGAGATGCAACTTACAAAAGAATTCCTATGTATTCCAGACTTCAAGTTCGAAAGAACTCTTCTGTATAACTTGCATTAAATACAGTCAAAACCCATTCTAATGTCATTAAGCGAATTGTCCAATTAAATGATTGTTTAAATTATCCCATTTTTTTTAAATCAAATAAAAAAATATACTCTATAATACTTAATTAATGTTTTAAAACCGATTAATTTATTTTTTTTTTTAATTTTGAATTTTAATTTTAACAAAATTATTTTTCATTTTTTCAGATTGACGTGGAAATTGTGGTCAATTATTTAAAAAGTTCATATATGATAAAAGGTAAACTATATAATATATTATTATTCGTTTTTTTTAATTCAATTATATAACCCCATTTTTTTGTGGTAATTGATCGAATTTATTAATTACTATACGTTTTTTTTTTGTTTATAAATTAAGATTTAATTGAAATGGAAAGTAATTGATCAGATATAGTAAATAGCGGATAAAAAATTACATACATTACATACATAATTATATTTTTGAAAATTTTTTTTATCGATATCAATTAATAATTTTTACTTTAATTAATAAAGTTAATTATAATTTCTTTACTTTTTTTTTTAAATATTTCGTAATAAAACGCGATTTAAGTGATATGAAATGAAATGTAAAAAAACAATTGCTATTGCAGCTTAATTTATAATAAAACAAAAAAAATGAATTAAAGAAAGAAAGAAACAGCTTAGAGCTTGTCCGTGCCGAGACAATAAAAACAACAATAACAAAAAAAAAACAAATGAAATACCACCAATATAATATCTATTATGGTGACGTTATCGTGATCGCGATCGCGATCATTGGAAAAGTCAAAAAATGTTTTTATATTTTTTTTTTTTTTTGAAATTTTAAATTGTAAATTGTAAATATTGTTAATTTCGTGCTCAAATATATAATTATAGTTGTAATTGTTGTTGGGCGATTGATTGACTGCCATTTTAAAATTAAAACATCGTTAGACCGAATATTTGTTACATTTTTTGAATTCTTTCGTTCGTTTTTTTTTAAATATTTAATTAGATTAATTTTAATTTATTGAAAATGGAAAATATATAAAATTATAGAAGTTAATTTATAGACGGGTTGGAGACCTGTTGGAATTGTTTTTTTTTTTTAAATAAAGTTTGATGTCAACTTTATCTTATTATCTCATGTAGAACAGAAATTCTAAATATTAAACTAAAGTACAAATGTTAACCTACAAAAGACCTACAAATGTTAATTTGGAGATATTTAAAATGGGTAACGGACATATGTTAAGAGACAACAGATAATGTAAAGAAATTGTTTAATACAATTATTTTTAAAAATATTCCGAGTTAATATTTTGATAAGTTATATGTATATGCAGACTTAAAATATAGTTGGAAAACTTCCTTTCGATTTATATGATTAGTTTTGTTATCAAAATAACTTATTTTTGATACATATATATTTCTTCAAGGAAATAAAAAATATATAAAATCTTCAAGATAAAATTGTCAATCCAACGACCCATTGAGGAAATCAAAGTCAATCAAAATTCCAATCCTCAAATACAACAACCTCAAAAATATTTTTCCGAAATATTTTAATGCGGTTGCATCTAATAAATTATTTCGATTGGTGCCCTAAATCTACACTAAACAAATAATTTAAAAGCTGACTTTACAGTTATTATATTTGTAATCAACACTCTTTCTACATAAGTTTGGTCCATTTCCAAAATTTGTTTATTTTTTCAAATTAATTTGGTTCTTTTAAGCAACACCTCCGTATGTTGGGATCTAGAAATCGAAATGACATGATTTGAAAACCTAGTCCTTAATTCTATAATAGAAAATTTAACAGGAAAACAAATTTGATTAACTGTTTTTGGGTTCTACTGTAAAATTGATTAGCAGCTTTTTTAAATTATTTGAATCCGACTCAAAGAAGGGGGGTCTCAAGAAGTGGGGGCCAAAAAATCTGATTTTGCCTTAGGTATTCTTCAAAGGTATAAAAAACTTAATTAATTTGACCATTTAGTTTTTTGGGGATTTACTTTCCGAAAATATTCTGTTAGTTGGGATTTGACTTTCGGGATTTGATCTTATCAGAATTTTATAAGTAACTTGTTTCTTTATTGTTAAGTGAAAAATTCCTGCAAAAGATCTTGTCTTATTACCTCGAGGAAATTCTACAATACTACTCTCTTTCCGAGGAATTTTTTGGGTAAAATCTGATTTCTAAATCCTTCGAAAATATTACACGAATAATTTTCCATCACTGTAATATCAACAAGAAGTGATGACAAAATAGGGAAGTTTTAATTTGTAACTCCTATAATAATCCTTGAACAGGGAAGCCTTCAGCCCTTTCTGAGTATCTAATTTATGCTGATTTTGGAAGATCTAATATCCAAAAACGTGAAAAAGTATATTCGAAATTCTTACGTGTGTATATTTAGTACTTCCGGATTTAAAAAAAAATTCATAGATTATTTCTTTGTTTTAAAATTTTGTCAACCGCGTCTAATTTTTCATTTTCATACAAATATGTACATATGTATGTATCCACCTAATATTTTTTAATAACACCGCACTTTAGATAAAAAAAATTGATAAATCTTGAATTAATCTTCAACTTTTGTTATTAGATATTAATAAATAGACAAAAAACGTATTCATACACACTAAAACATATTTTTATAGTTATACTCGTAATGTAATTAATACGAGTCAATTTGGGAAATCCATTAAGCGATTACATATAAAAAAATTTATTTTAAACTTCTAAATTACCAGAAAAAAAAAATTATTAATTAAAAAACCTTTCCGCTTAGATTTTTATTTTAATACTCACAATAAGTCATAAAATAATTTACAAGTTTTTCTTAATTTAATTATGCTGGAATTTTAGAAAAAAAAAAAGTTTAAAATCACGAAATTTGGTACTTACGTGAATTCCAAAAATTTTTTTTTAATTTCCTAATTATTTGTCTGCGGTAATGACGTCGAACTTTTAAAGCGTTCATATATGCAAACTTAAGTTAAAAAAAAGTTCCAAAAATCATAAAGCGAAACGACAGTTAAAAAATTTTTTTTTAAAATTAATACATTTGGCATACATGAAGCACCACACCACAAGTATCTGATCTGACTGTAGTGTATTATATGCAGCATATATAATGGTAATGATGGGCATCACGAGAAGAACTTAAATATTTTTTGATTTTTTGTTTTTTTTGGGATGTCATTAAAGAAAATCATTGTAATTTTTATTACCTTTTTGTATTGGGCACCTCCGCTACAATCCAACTCATCTGCAAAAAATTTTTGTAAAAATTCAACCACAAAAAAGGTTGAAAGGAAATCAGAATTTCATTATCTTGATAATATTTATAGTATGATGAATCATTATTTAATTTTGAAAAAAAAAATAGAATAATTTAGATTTTAGATAGGTAGGTACTCATACTACGTATATATATATAGATAATAGAGATTTAATAGTCATTTATTATTTTCTAGAGGTTAATGAATTCGCTTTTAGGGAAATATGGATATTTTCAAATAATAATTCAGCTATCTGTTGTGTTGACTGCTGTGTGCAGCATCCATCAACTTTAACAATCATTTAAGTAAAATGATGGATCACCATCAATTTTCATATGAAAGAAAATATTTTTGGTTTTTGTTTTTTTACTTTAAATCAAAGTCAAGAATGAAAAATTTCATATGATTTTAGTTGAGATTCTAGATAAAAGTATAAAACCAAAAAAATAAACTGATTTTCAAAGTCAAAATGTTAAAAAAAAAAAAATAATTTAATTGTGATCCGATTTGACTCTAATTTTTTTTAAAAAAAAACCTTGGAAGAATTCACGATTTTCTTTTTACTTAAAAGACTAGAAACTTTTAAGAATTTGTGTGATTTATAGGTATATAACCAAAATATGAAACTTATTTTCTTTGTCTGTTTATGTTTTGAAAAATTGTGTGCCTTGTTTTTTTGGAGGTTTCAATTTGTCTTCTTTAAGATTGAAAATATCTGGAGATTTATGTTAATATAAAAGGTTGCCTTTTTTTTAGGTAAAGAAGAAGTTTAGTTTGATTATGGAGTTTTAATGTTAATTTTAAAGTTTTTTTTAAATTGGCATTGAAGTTTTTCTATTATTCTTTTAAAAGCTTAGAGAATAGTTTTTGTTAGATCAGGGTTGAAAAACTTCGAATATTTTGCGTGCCGTTCAGATGTAAGGTATTAAATTTTGATTTTTGAAACTAAATCATATATGGAGTATTAGAATTTCAATGAAAAATAATTATTGAGGAAAAGAAAGTGTGCGCTGTGTTTGATGGTAATTTATATGTTTTAGAATTAAATTTTAAAAAAAAGTTGGAACATGTCCTTCAGTTTTTTTTAATAGGCTATACAAATTCTGAATGGCAATTGGGTATGGGTTCATTACCTTTCTTTGTAATCTTCAAGTTATTTTGGATATAGACTTGATGATAAAGCTCGAAACTCACTCATTTATAATTATCTTAGTTTCCTCAAGGTAGTATTGGTTACTATTAACAAAGGGGATCACCCCTCTTCTAAAAAAGATTTTGGAAAAGACGTAAAATGTAAATTTGCTGTTTTGGTTATGATCATTAACCATAACCATACATTAACTATATAATTTAGGAACACACGTGTAAGCATTTCTTAGGATAAAAGACTGCTTATAGTCGGCGAATTATGCTTGACAACTTTTACAAACTTTTGCTTGACAATTTTTGAAACTCTTTTTTTTTTTCGAAAATCGATTCTTTTACTTGATTACTCTGTTAATTTGTTCTTAAGTGAAGTTTAACCATACTTTGAACATATGATCCTAAACAAATGAAACTTAAAATTTTTTGTAAGACTTTACCGACTTTTGTTCAATTTTTTAAAATGTAAAAGATAATGAATTTATTTAAAATAAAATAGTTCTGGACTCTGGTGATTTAAAGGAAATTTTTGTGAATAATTTGTTTCGAAATTCCCTTGAAAGTTACATTTAACATATGTTTGTTAATTAAACTAACTCATAGTACGGTAATAAAACATGATTCTATAAAAATGTTCGGCCCGTTTTTGAAAACTTGTTGTATTAGATTATTAAAATATTTTAGCTTACGCCAAAGTTAAAAATAATGAAAAAGCTAATGGACATTGTTTAGACGCACTATAGGCTTATTACATCATAATAAATGTATGGGAATTCAAAAACAAAAACTTTAAACAATATAAACATTAAAAATGTAAATTTTTAAAATTATAAGACTCCTTCTTTTCAACAATTGAAGATACAATATATATATACCGCACATAAATAAAATACAACACATAAATATATGGTAAAACATTTTAAATGGTGATATCAAAATTTGAATTTAAAAAAAATTTTTTAACTTTATTAAAAATCTATACGAGAAACAAGAAAAGCATTGTAAGAATTGAAAATAAAAAATTTCCAGATTTTGGCAATTTTCGATGTTTTGACAGTTCAATTCGATTAAAGCCCGATGCTGAATTTGATCAGAACTATAATTTTAAAACTTATGTATATATTTCCAAAATTGTTTGAGGCCGTGCTTCACTATTCTTTTTGTAAAAATGCTTATGTCTTTTCTAGAAGAAGTGAAAGTAATAAAAGATAGAAAAACGCATGCCTAAAATAAAGACGGAATAACACCTTAGTTTTAGAAAAGTCGAGAAGCGGTCACAAAAATCCAAAAATTTAAAAAATTATGTCTTTATGCACTGATTATGTATTTTACATGCTCTCTTTTTTCATTTTGACGATAAAAAAACATTAAAGATTTTCAAAATTGACAATTGTTAAGTGAAGCACGGCCTGTAGTTTTTAATCCGATTATTTTTCAATTCTTTTGATCTGGAAAAGTCAAGAAGAAAACACTCCTGCATTTATAGTTTTGTTTAAAATTTAAAAAACAAGAAAGTTTATAAAATTTATATATATAGTAAGTATTTTGATAATGGTTTTTGGTGTACACTTTAATGTCGGCGTGTGTTCATACCACCATGTTATAATGGCTTATGAAAAATAATGGTAATGACTGTGTGAAAATGCGAAAACAACCAACAAAACATTAATGAATATATGATAAAACTACATAATATTTATTTTGTATAATATTTGGATTAAAAATATCTATAATAATGTATAAAGTTATATGTGCAATAATATATAATATATGTATAAAGATACAAACAACAGAGTGGTGCACTTTAGCGCCCCTATTGGGGATCAGTCAATAATTAAATTTTTTTTATCTAAATAAAAAATTGTTATGTGATAACGTTCACATGTGAACAACAGGGGGTTTTATTTCTTTTTTTAAATTTTCTACTTTACATAACAACATACAACACTGAAAAGGTTGTGAATAATATTGATAGTGATAATGGATGGAATTTGAATATAATATGTAATCAGAGCAATAACATATATATAAATTAAAATGTTGCTATTGTTATTATTTTCTCGCCTTTAATGATTAGATAAACATTTTCAAGTTTTCTTAGACGAAACGTGATCTCATATATTGAATGTCCAAAACAAAGTTTGTTTAAATATATTTTTATATGGAGAAATTTTTTAAATTTTATTTGTGGTAATGTTCAACATAAATTTTGTATCTAATAGATACATTTTTTTTTTTATTTTGTTTTAATAGTTTTTTAAAATTTTTCCATGAAGTAAACGTTTTACGATAAATATTATTAAATTTTAATAATAGAAATAAGCTACAAAATAGCACACGTTATTTTTGACTTTCTTTTTGTTTTAAAAACTGAATATATTGTAAGTTTGATAAATGAGAATCTGATAGATACAATATTAAAAATGCATTTTTTTTTTAAAGATGACCAACCGCAGACTAATTTTGGTTTTTTTTGATTAAATTAAAAATTTTATTTATTTTCAATGATTCGATGACTTTGTGCGTTATTTTTCGATATTATCTTATATATATATGAAATATTAATATAATTTATATTTTGTTCGTTATTATTTCGTGATGATGACAGGTGAACACGATCGAATTAATTTAGTTGTGTGCAGTGTGATAAGTATGATGGATAATTTATAATTGAATTAAAGATTTATCATGCCTATGGTTTTATTTAATAAAATTTTAAATAGAAGAAGAAGAATTTAATTAAATGTCAGAAATATAAGAAAAAAAAAAACCATTTGTTGTTGTAATTTAATCAGGCATTGACGGTGGGTGATCACGACTAATGAAAGTTTTTATATGTAATGAATCCGTATATTAAATTTTTGTTAGTAACAGGAGGGAGTATCATTAAATATTTAAAAAATTTTCAACTATTACTACTGAAATTTTATAACTTGACCTAATTGTTAACAATGTTCTATAAAAAATTCAACATAATTATTGGTTTTTTTTTTTCAAATTACGGTTAATTATACTTTATTAATTATCATTTTATTAATTTATAATAAAACTAATAATTCGTATAAATGTTTTTTATTATTTGTAACGGCTGGATGGCACAATGGTTAACTGCTGAACTTTTATGTCAAAGGCCCCGGTTAGAATACCAGTGAAAGTGAAAAGATTTATCGGGTTTTTAAGTCGGCTCAGCTACCATTCGCCTTTCGGTTCAAATTAATGGCTTAATCAATAATTAATATAACAATATAAACATAAAAAAATATAAAAAAATTATTTAGTTGAATAGTATAACTCACAGACAGATATAGAATACCATATAACTAAAATACAAAATTATTACAATATAAATAAAATAGATTTGTATCTAATGACAATCTAAGACGTTTTTACATTTAGTTATGTTTAAATAAATGTGGGATTCATTAAGATCAATTGTAATAACATGAATATATAACCCCCTGTTCCAACAAGTACCGATGATATAGGCAGGCTTATTAGCCTAACAGTTCAACGGTTAGTGGTTACAAAAAAAAAATCCTAAAAATTTATTACAGTTTAAATTTTCTTCTTACAATGTCAAAAAAATTACATATATTTGTATAAAATTTCATTTATTCGTAGACCTGAAAGTTAGCTTAAACTTTATGTAGACGATGATGTGTAGCGGAAATGGTGTAAATGACAATTACATGTGGTAAATTGTGTTGCAATTGGCTAATGGAATTCGACAAAAAATTTACTTTTATGTCAGCGCGGTACTTCGCAAATTTGAATAAATTCGATTCCAAAATTTTTTTAGTATGGTAATAGAGTCAACTCCATTGTTAAAGAGTAGCACGTATACAAAATTTAAAGTCAATCTTTGAAACGGTTCTTATTTTGGAAAAAAAAAACTTTAAGCATCTGCACTACACCCGCAACTTGGTGCTCAGTTAGAGCAAAATGATTAGCTCAGAAACACTCTCCGTACCTAAAAACCTATATATATACATTTTCATTATAACCAGCTGAGCATAGTTTAGGAGTCTATATACTACAAACAAACAAACAAGCAAACTTTCCTTTTTATTTATATAATTATAATATGTAATGTAAATGACACTAATGACATATTTAGCTTTGGTTTGTTTAGTTACTAAATCTGAGAACTTTAACGTTTTTGATATCCTATGATAGAACTTTGAGCTTGTAGGTACTTAAAATGTTTTTGACATATTATATTCTTATTATAAAAATTTATCTTAATTACAGAAATCAAATTACAGTTTTTTTCACTTTCACTGGGATTTGAGTCCGGGCCCTTTTAAATAAAGGATCAGCACTTTAATACTCTTATGACACCGAGTCTTTATATAATTATTCTTGCAATTTCGTTGTAACCAATAAATGCCTGTATAAATTAAATATCAATTCAATATAAATCGTATTGACCAATTACAGGGTCGTTTAATCATGACACCCTTTTATATATAATTAATATTTATTTGTTCAAACACTTTTCAAACTTTTTCATTATAATTGTCACATCATTTAATTTATTTAAGTTTAAATTAACGTTCTACTCATACCAATTTATTAAATAACTAAAAAAATATATTTGATTACTTTTATATCTCTTTATTAACTTTAACCGACTTGTTAACTTTTTGCTAAATGGTTATCATTTAAATCATCACATATTGCATGTACAAGTATACACTTTAACACATACACATATATATGACATTTGTTTTATTTTTAGATTTACTTTTGTATTTATCGAAAGTAATTCCCTTAAATATCAACAAATGATAAGTTTTTTTTTTACTTATATATATATATAGATATAGATATATATATTTATGTATGTTTATACGATTTATATATTTAGTATCATTTATATAATCAGTAACAACTGTCATAATCATAAAATATAAAAAATTGGGCAAAATTATAAAATTACCTAAAATTTGAAATATTTTATATATATATATAATGAAAAAAGTTCCAAAAATAACTTATTGTATTAAAAAAAGTAAGTTATAAAGAGGAATTTTGCAAAAGTGTGTTTAGGTATTTTGTTTTTGAATCATTAGTATTCAAGAAAAATTAGGATGTTTTTTATAAGATTAATGAAATTTTTGTATTTAATGATGAACACGTGAGGCTCAACGTTTTTTTTTAATTTATTATTTATTTACTGATACTTTTTTCTGCCACAATTTAAGAGTATTTTATAGATTTATAGATTAAAGATGTTTTCAAGGACCATATTGGTCATTTAATAAGAGATACAGCGGTGGGAGGTTTTGCAATCTTTTCAATGCCATCATTTGATTTAATTTGCCATAATAATTTGACTAACGTAAACACGATAACTTATGTAAACAGAGTTACTATTGTACGTTTACTTCAGAGTCAGAGTTCTGTTTTATGAAGAGTTAGTTTTTGATTAAATCTTATGAACCTAATCACGATGGACCGGGTTTCCAACTTGATACACGTACTTGCGAAGTTGAACCATATATGAGCAAGTTGTAAAGCCATTTTGCAAGTTGAAAAGTTGGTTGGAAAAAATTTTGATTTTTGTGGACGGATTCTTTGGTTTGCATTTTGAGTTGACAAGTTGAACAACTTAAACGTAATTTTTTTTTTTTTGTAGTAATTTTTCATTTTTTTGACACAAAGGAACGTTGAGATATTCTGTTTTGAAAAAATAATAAAACTATTAATATATATAAATATAAAATAACAAAGAATTAAGTAAATAATTTAAAATAATTATAATAAATTAGGTAAAATATTTTAACATATAAAAACATATTAAATAACATCATTTTAGAAATAAAAAAAATTAGGCAGAACTACTTATGTGTTTAAATAAAATTTAAATTCAAAATTGTCAGATATTTTTGACATTTGACATTTTTTTCAAAACAAAAGATAAGTTGGATAAGTGTGTGGTATGGCTTGTAAACATGTCCGCGTACCAAGTTGAAAAACTGGTCCACCAGCTATGGGATGCATTAGTGAATTTAAACTATTATTTTTTTGTGAATTTTGTTTGATGAATTTTGTGAATATTAATAAATTAAATATTCTAATAAATATTAAGACTTTTTTACTAAAAAAATTAAAATAAATTGTACATTATTTTTGACATACCAAAGCCATCAAGCCTTGTAGCCTATCTAGAATGAGGTACGCTCTCATTCCGGTCTCTACACATAACCATCTGTCAAACTAAGTTAAATGTATTGAATTATATGAAAATGTTTACAATTGACGCAGCCTTGTCGCAGCCATTACGCAGTCATTAAAAAAGTCGTTTAATTTCCTTTGCAATATTAAATGATTTGTTCTGAATTTGATTCCAAGGAATTGGAAAGGGATATTATTCATAGGTTTTAGAATAATCGAATCATTGCCATAGTTGGATCACTTTAATTATATGAATTTAAGTACAATTCTAATACAAAATATATTTCAAACATTGTTATAATATCTTGAGTTTACAATTAAAATAGAATTAAAATTTAATATTTATTAAAATGAATACAAATTTTTATAATATATCGACTACAAAATTAGTATAATGTCATAATCCTTGGCTAAACTTTTTGTAAACTATTTAAAAGTACATTAATTAATTTTACTAGCATTTATTAAATTTTACAATTCCCCAAACATAAATTCCCATAATAAAGTTTATTTCTACATAACAATTAAGAAAAATTATAATTTAATTACAATATCTATTGGTTAACCATTTATGTTTTGACTAAAATAAAAAAAAAAATAACTACAACTCAGTACTAATCTTGTATAAAATTTATAATTGCAATTAAACTTGCCCTTGGGTGTGGAAACTTAATTGTCAACAATTTGCATTGTAATAAAAATAAAATTCACAAAAATATGTAAAACAACATTTACAAAAACAAAATAAAAATAGTAAGATTTTAAATTGAAATTCTGATAAAAAAACACATTTTATTGTAAATTTTTAATTTTAGTTTTGAGAAAAACTGGTCACTACTTAGTATTTATTACTTGAACAGAAATGACAGGTTTTTTTTTACATTTTCAACAAAGAACCTAGGCATGTTAATTTTTTTATTACACCATATTTTAGTTATATCTTGACTTTGTACTTTTTAAACTGTGCGGTTTTGCTTTTTAATTTGTAAGTTAAAAACTTAAATTTTAAGTCAAAGACTTAATAGAAAACGTTTAAATTGTAGTTAGAAAAAAGGTGTTATTAAATAGAATATTCAATTTTTTTAAAAGTAATTTTGTGAAAAAAATTTCAATTGAAAATAAATAATAAATAAAAAGTATATAATTTAATTGTTTTCAAAGTAATAATTTTCATTTTCGAGGTTTAAGTTGAAGAATTTGATTGATAGTTTTTGTTTTATATACTTAAACTTTGTTTAAATTAAAGTTTTTAATGAATTCTAATATAGGTACAAATTATTAAGGGACTTCACAGAAAACTTATGAATGATTTATCTAACTTATCATACACTTATCAATGTCACTTCTTATTGCTTAAATTACTTTCAAAGAAGTTTAACACCACATTTTTTGCTTATAAGTATTGCTGTTATACTTGATCCTTTATTCGTAAATTTAATTCTAGGTAATTTTTTTTTTTCAAAATTTTTATTATCAATTTAAAATACTATTACTTGCATACAATACCAACTTTAAATTCTATGGTTTCAAATCTAAATTATAAAAGTAGTTAAGACAAGAAATGGCAAAAGCCAAGGGTTTTTCTAAAAAAAGCATATTTCCAAAAATTAAACAATGTTTCATAACAAGTATTTTGCAAATATAAGTTTTTTTTTAATTTAAGAACCGTATGGCAAGCCTATTTTTATACTTCTTTAACATATGTTCACAAACGTTTTTAAAAGCATTTGTTGTTTATCGTTGTTCCAGATTAAAAATAAATTTTATTATAAGACCATATAAACTTAAAATACAGTGCTTGACCAGAGCTTTTCGAGGCTATAATTAATAAAATGGGTGGAGCTATAGAAAAAGTTTATCCATGAAACATTCGTAGTTAAAATTTCATTTTTTTTATTTCAAACGATGTGAGAGTTTTGTAAATACGCGAAGAGGCAGACAAAGTGAAACTAATAGACACATTTTTTTAAAATTTTTTTAAGATGTGATAAAAACATTCATATCTAGGAATTTTAACTTAAGACCGATGAAATTTTGAATATTACAAAACTAATCATAAATATTTTATTTGACATATCAAAAAATGAAACGCTATAACTTGACGCCTAAGAGCAACTGTAATCCTTCATTATTATTAAACTATTTGGGTTACATGATTAGTCATCACCGTTTTTTTTGTTTGTTCTTTTACGTTCTTTTTAAAATGTTTGATTTTCATAACTGTCATTCTTTGACATAACTTTTGAAAATTCTAGTGATTTTAATAATTTTATAAAATTTTTCATTGAAAGATTCATTAATTTGAAAAATATTTCGATTATAAATTTTTCATCGTTTCAATAGCTAATAGGTTTATGATATTTGGCATATTTGTGTTAGAAAAATGTCAAAATAAAAAAAAATTTATTTATTTTTTTGTAAAACTAAAAAAAAAATAAGAGAAAATTTTCTCACGTCACATAATTCATATTTCACATATCATAAGTTGTCAGTTCTTTATATATGTATGTTAATCTATTAAATATATTTTAATGATGTTTCCAATTCAAGCTGCGGTTTTCTGTAACCTCTTTTTGTATATGCAATTTAAGATATTTTCATATTTGTGGCATATGAAAAATATGTGCCATCTGATGACAGATATTAAAAATCATTTATTTTTTATTTTGGTATATTATCAAGGAATCTTAGGTTATAAAATGTTTAAGGAATTTAGATGTTGTACTACTTCAAATATAGGTTTTACATGCCTTTTATGAGTTAAAATTTTTTTAAAATGAGTTTAAATTTTTGTATAAAAATTTTAAAAGTTGTTTCAATATTATGAGTATTAAATTTAGAATATTTATTTTTTTATTTATTTATATTTAGTACCAGAACAATAGTAAATATTGCCTGATATTATTATAGTCCTTTAACTGTTTGGCATTTGGGCTTTATTTTGTTTATATTATATATTTGTATATTTTAATTATATTTGGTCACCATGGGGATTTGTAAAGAAAAATTATTTTATAATAATTTTGTTTTTAATTAAATATTGTATGACCTGACCGGGAATCGAACAAAGACCCCCTCGGTTAATAAGCCAAATGTTTACCGGGAATAGACAGTTGAAAGTATTACATACTAGATTTTAGTGTAAATATTTTCATTTAAATTTATATTATAAACGAAAAACGAACTATATGCTACAGAATCCTATTAAAAATTTGTATTTAAATGTTTTTCCGTATATAGTTGCATTCGATTTAGATCAAAACTAGGTTAAACATATAAAGTATAACTGCATAATTGTGGTTAAAATATATTTTAGTAATGGAAACTACTATTATATAATAATGAATGTGATGTGAGGAATTCATTTTATTTTTTTTTATAATTATTAAGTTTAGTTTTAAGTACCTATATACAATTCATTTTAATATTATGTGTCATACATTGGTTTTGTTTTATATTTAATTTTTATTTTTATTTTAATAAAACTATGATTCAAATGAAAAGGTGACAACTGACAAGTAATAAATAATAAAAAGTAAATAACTCACGTTTATTGATAACAAAATTAAGATAAGATTTATTTAATTTTGTTTTATTTTAATATTTTTTTGACATAATTTAACTATTTTGAAATCAGAGTATAGACTAAAAGTTGCAGACAACATTCAGAAAGAATGTATGTACAAATAATTAATCAATAAGTAAGTTAATTTACTTAATTTATTTAAAAAGTCTTTATTATTTAATTATTTAAAACTGAAATCTAATTTGTAGATGGCTGTCTTAGAATATTGCTTCGGTTATAAATGTAGTTAAACCAAAGTAGAAGTTGTTTTTTTCTTTGTTTGGTTTGTTTTAAAGCAAAGTAGAAATTGTTTGTCCTTTATTTGGTTTGAAGGACGCGTCAGTGGGACCAGACTGAACATATTAACCTAAACAACGTCTAAAAATTCTTTTAACTCACAAAACCCTTTATATAAAAAATTACAGAAATGCTCTTCACAAATAAAGTAACATAAGTACAGCACAACAATAAAATCGAATAATTACCAATTTCTTTTGCGGATTTGGTTATTCACCATATTCTGTTTATTTGCTTTGGTTCGCCATTATTTTCTTTGGCCGACGAATAAATTAACTTTTTTTTTTCTAAGCGCTAACTGTTTAACTGTTAGGCTAATAAGCCTGTCTATACTATAGGTACATGTTGAAACTGACCCTCTGTTTTATATTCGTATTATTAGAATTGGTCTTAATGAATTCCACAAACAATTTAAATATTTGAGATAGTACTAGGCCTTATAACATGTAGAAACATCTTAGATTTTCAATAGATACAATTCTATTTCTTGTTTATATTGTAATATTTTGTACTTATTGTTTGAGTTATATAGTATTCTATATCTGTGAGTTATATTATTCAATTAAATTATTTGTTCATATTTGGCATTCTTTCACATTGTTATATTATTTTTTTTTTATGAGAGATTAATTATTAATTATTGATTAAGCCACTAATTTTAACCTAATGGCGAATTGTATAATAATAATATAATTCATCTTTATAGTTTTCTCCATATTTCTTTAACTCTAAAACTTTGAATATAATGTTAAGTGTAAGTCTTGATGTACTAAATCCAAAAACAGGTCACCCATTATGTGTTAACACAGCTTTCCTTATTTTGCAATTTTTATTTATAAATAAATATTACTTAATATCAACAATTTTTCACTGTAATTCTTTATTATTATTATTTAATTAAATATTTTTAACATTTAATTAATATATGATATAAATTAATGCGATAAAATAAAAATTTTTTAATTAAAATACCAATTTTATATATGTATATTGATTTTGGATAAGCCAATTAAAGATTACGTTATCTTATGGAGTTTAAAGATGAGAGTGCCCTTCCTATTGATTCCATTAAAATGCAATAATTTTTTGATAAATAGAAAATAAATTGACAGAAAAAAAAACAAAAACAACAAATATTTATCTTTGATAAACCATTAACCCATCCGATAAAATATTATAACATAATATTCGTAATCATTTTTAAGATCAATTTATTTATTTCGTAATTTATTAAAAAAATTTCTCATCATCGCAAACTAAACAATCGAATTTTGTTTTTTTTTTTTTTTTAACTGTATTTAACTTTTAAGTGTGACCATCGTGCTTTAAGTGTGAACCATCTATTATTACGTCAATACAAGTTAACTACTCATTACTCAGACGCGCTTTTATTATATTGTGAATGTTGTATATATTGTTAATGTCAATAACTCAAATTACCATATTGGAATTAAATTTTTTGTTTTTATTATTAATAAATTGTTTGTTTTTGTTAAGATATTAATCATTTAATTCAGATGTAATTTAGTATATATATTTGTATATATTTATAAGTACATATTGTATATGCAATATATGTGTCAATATCCAAGAATAGCCAAGCTAATTAATAATTCGAAGAAGGTAATTTTTTTTATTGATTCTTCAAAGTTGTTAATTTTTTTTTTAAATAAAGAGAAAATTGTCTTAAAAACAACTTTTTAAACCCACACAAGTTTTATGATGAAAGTTTATAGATGAGTAACGTCTTCTTATTGTTCGGATTAAATTGATCGTATTTATAATGATACAATGGTTAAAATATTCGAATCAGGAATAACAGATTTCTGAAACAAAAGAAACGGTTTCTTTTTATGCATATATAAATAAATCAAAATTGAATAAAACTATTTTATTCAACATTCGTATAAGGCCTTTTTTTTAATCTGAGCAAAGATATGAGCTCGCTCTGAGCAGAGCATGTACAGAGTACGCTCAGAAAACCCCGATTTAATAAAATAATACGATTTGAAAAACTGTAATTTTTATTTTAGTTACGTTTTAAATTGTCATCAAATTAAATTAAAAATGGATAACCTAAAATAAACAAAACATCTTGATTCTTACAAGTATAATCTTAAACAAACGTCAAAATGTCTTTATTTTGTTCAGCCGTACTTGAAATATTTTATCTGAGCACGAAGGGCACGCTCTTAGCGCGCTCTAATTTAAAAAGTGAATATGAATTACAAACTCTGAGCATTCGAACTAAAAAAAAACACGATATTGGTTTGTATGCTTAAATACATGTGGCTGCATGTGGTAAGAGTGGTTAGAATGTCTACCACTAATTAGAGGGTAGGACAGGACACCTATGGGTCGGAATCTTTGAATTGGTTTTTGACTTGATTCAACTGCCATTCTTTAGGCAGACAAATAACTTACAACTCAAATATTTTATAATATTTACAAAATATTTTATAATAATACAATTTGTACTTGTAATAAGATCTGAACCTAAGTCTGATTCAATGTAGCATAAGAATTGGATATGTCAAATTCAATAAGAAGATTTACGATTAGTAGAATCTCCTGTTTCAGCATATAAGTATCTATGCTACCGAGAGGTTTGTTAGACTTGCAATTGGAATAAAACTATGATGGTAATAAGAAGAGGTTTTAATGTACATAGTTCTACTTCCAATCAGAAACGTCTTTAACTAAAAGACCTTTAACCAAAACAAAAACGCAACCTTTAACAAAAAACATCTTATTTCAAATGTGAAAGATAAAAAAAAAACAGAAATAAATATTTATTTAAATGCTTGTAAATTGACTGAATGAATGGAACTTAATGAATTAATTACATTTTGTGTGTGGATTAAGATGATGATAAAGATAATGATCAATTTATGTTAATTTTGTTTTCATCTTTTTATAAAATGACTGTTAAGTGATTATAATCCCAGTTGATCTGATCAGCTTAGTCTAATTATGTTTATTAATTGACTTTTAAATCAAATACTGGTTAAGTTTTTTTTTAAGTTTCAATTGTATTTAAATGAAGGTAAATTAATATACAAATTTAATACAATCCGATTATTATTAATAATTCTTGTACATGTTGACCATGAGGAGTGACTTTGTCTTAAAAGGAAGAAGACTGTAATTCGAATTTTAATCAGATTTAATTTTTTTTTAATTATTATTAATATTATTAAAATTTAATATTCAAAAATAAAGAGTCCTAAATTTTCAACTCAACTCATCATTTTAAATTGATCTGTGAAGTAAATGAGGCTCTCATATTAAATATTTAAATGTATTCTGAATTCAAAAAAGTAATTGGAACAGTTCTTCCTAATTGCATTTCATTTCAAAGCAAGAAGTGTATGCTTGTAATGTTGTGTACATTAAGAGAAGACATCCACAATACATAAATCACAAGTTCTTGTATATAACCCAAAGCAACAACCGTCCCAAGGCTTCGAATGTGCATTTGTTAATTTCAATATGATGAAGGAGGACTTAATTATTCAGAAATGTGAACGAAGTAACTTATCACAAATGACTGGGCTTTAGGTTTGTGCGATATTTTCAAATGTTGTAGAGATCAGTAAACAACTCTTCAGAAAAGTTCTGTATCACGTGTCATGCACCCTAATGCTTCTGTGGTAAAATTCTATATTCAGTTATATTAATCTATAAATATAATTTAAAAATAAAATATGTTATATACAAATTATTATTTATATAAATATTAGAACAAATTTTTTTATTATAATATTCTAAATTGATACTAGGAATAAATTCACAAGTTCACATTGTAATTTACTGGGAAACTATATACTTAGTGTTCTATTATTTATGTGCATTCCATTTGTTTAAAATAATAAAATATTTAAATCTAAAAGAATTTCGTACACTTCCTCTTATTATTTAAAAAAAAAAAAAAATAAATTTATAAAAATAAATCACGAGTCTCTGCGTCAAAATTGCGGTAAACTAAAGCAATTTAAATTTATAGAGAGAAATGGGAATTGATGACACTAATAAGCAGAAACACGAGCTTAAATAAAAATTCCAGTGAAAATAAAAACAATGTACCTACATGTGAATAAAGCTCGAGTTATGATATACATATATAGATACGTATTTAATCTATGTTAGGTATATGCATAGATACACTACCATATGATACATTATCTGGGATTTAGATTTGAATTTTGCATTTTTTGAGTTACCTTAGATACCTTTGATTACTTGGAGCAGGATCTGATTATGTCAAAACGATAAAGTAATGAAATGGAATTTAATTTCATAATTTTAGAAATTTAAAACACGTAATTTTTAATTATATTAAAATATATTTTGTATATTTGTTTTAAGTCATAAGCTTAAATTATCCACAGAGTGTTTATGCAATTTGATATTTGTATTTATTTATATTTATTATATTTAAAATTCTGTGGAGAAGTATTTGTGTTTCAACGGAACTCACCTAAGTTATTTGCAAATAAATGTCTACACATATATGATAATAAATATGGTTTATAATCTTTAGAGGCCTCGAATGCGCAAACATCGAGCGATTTGTCCACATGCCTGCAAATGTCCATATAATTTTGATCTCACTTATCACTCTTTTTTATGGCCATTCATGTAAAAACCAACATGTTGGAAATTTTTCTGAAAAATCACTCGATCGGTGTCTGCTAGGGTATGACTTAGGCCAGTCTTGTGTTTTAAGTCGTTTTAATTTTGATTTATGATCACATTGCAAGCTATGTAGGAATTAAACATTAAACCTTAACTTTAAAAGCTTCGATTCTTCGCTCTTATACATGTCAGTTCAAATTTTAGTTTACTTACCTAAAATTATTCTTTAGGCGTATTTTTTTGCAACATCTTAACAGTGATGTAAGGCTTTATCTGAAGCTTTATCTATTCTCATTTTTTATACCCTACACCTATGAAATAAGTAAAAGGGTATATTAACTTTGGTACCACACCATAGAATAATTTGTAACTACGCAAAGGAAGCGAGCTACATATGGAAAAGTATATATATTTGTGATCAGCGTGAGCGATGTTCGTCCGTCCGTTCGTACGATAACTCAACAGCTAATAGAGCTATCTTGATGAAATTTTAACTGTAGGTTACTAGTCCAGAGAGTACGGTGGGGATTGCATATGATGATATGGTGATTGCGTACGGTAATGGGTTCGGATTCTAGAAGCTTTTGATCGAATTGTGACCAAACGAGCAAAATTTCGAAACTATAATGAAGATAGAACCTTGTTCTTATTTTTTTTGTTTCCTTCAAATTTGGAAACAATTGGGGTAGCGCTTCCATTATCATTCCCACTATACCCAAGACCGTAAAACATATCTTCGAAATTAATAAAGATAGTAACAAGAAATAAATATAGAAGCTCTAAATTTGGTATGACGGTGTTCATTCTTACCTTACACCTATTTCGTTTAATTTTATGAATTTCTCATTAAATTTGAATCAAATAGGTGTAGGGTATTTCTAAGTTGGTTGCACCGACTTACTGTTTCTTTACTTTTTTTAGACTCTTATTGAGAAATCAATTGAAAATGAAAATTAAAAAAATATTAAAATTTTATTTTTTAATAATTTAATTTAAATTACATTATATTTCTTTGGGTCATTGAACGTAATTTAA
Source organism: Dolichopus griseipennis (assembly GCA_963082915.1). NCBI lineage: Eukaryota > Metazoa > Arthropoda > Insecta > Diptera > Dolichopodidae > Dolichopus > Dolichopus griseipennis. The sequence continues at coordinate 365,948,297 of OY720441.1, forward strand.
TTTAAATGTTTATTTGACTATGAAAATATTAAATTTACACAAAAATAATGAATTCAAAAATTAAATTATAAAAAAAAAAATCAAAAAAATTAATAGTGAAAATGTCTAGCCTGTGTTAAAATTGCATTAAGATGCGAAGAAAGAGGTGAAATAATGAGTTGGTAAAAAATCAGAAAGAAGAATAAGAAATTTATGAAAGAAAAGTGTGTAAAATGCGCTCTGTTTAGTCATGTATAATATTGTTTATATATTTCTTTATTAACTTGGACTACATAATTAATGAAGTGAACTTATATATACTAAAATTATTTTTTTTTCATATAAAAGAATTACTGAATTATGGAATATTGGTTTTTGTTAAATAAAGAGAGAAGAGTTCAAACGTGTGCTGAATTATATTTTGTTTAATTTTATTGTCAGACAAAAAAAATAAGAAAAATTTTAATAAGTTTTTTCTTACTTTGGGTAATTTTTATGACAGGGTTGCAGTTACTTTGGTTAATTTTTATGACAGGGTTGCAGTTAGTAAATTTATTTTAACCTGAGGCAAAGATTAAGTCATTAATTTTTTTTTTATTGTTTTATGAGTTTATTAGGTGTGAATTCGTTTGATTCGGTCTAAATCCTTAATATTATAAAGTTTATTATATATATATATATGAATAGGTAAGTCGATTGTTAAGTTGACTTTCTAAAATTGTTTTAACGTATTAAATATAAGAATAGTTTCAAAATCTTATATTAATACTAGTGCAGTGTTAAATTTAGAATGAAAACTAGGTTCTTTTCAGAATATTATAAATGTTAAACATGGAGCCTTCATATTACTTGAATCACAAAATTTGGTTTGATTAAATGTTAGCTTTAGAAAGTAGGCGATGTAAAGCTTAGATATATAGTATTAATCTTAATCCAGGGTTTGATTTTTATTTATATAATCTTTTTTTAATTAAAAAATTTAATAGACCATTTAATAAATGAATTACTCCAACGCCAAGAAGGAAAGTTCCTCAATTCAGGATTTAGGTGATTTGAATGTTCCTTTTGTTTTTGAATACATAACTCTATATGAATTCAAAACCCTGAAATTCAATATTGTTCTTAGTTAGGGTTGCGCACGAAATCCACAAAAACAAAATTCACGTAACTAAATTCCCTAAAACTTAAATTCGAAACCGTATTTCTGTAACCAATAAAATCTTACTTAATTCCGAATTCCACACATAATACATAAATATTTTGAAAAGAACAGAAAGCCCAGATTTAAAAGCAATTATATAAACTTTCTAATTCAGAATCCGCAAATATTATTTGTAAAATGATTAGGGGATTTTGATTTTGAGAATTTTACCCTTAAAACTTTTGAATTTCAGACATTTCATATACCGATCCCGTATTCAAAAGATATCAGTGTTAGCGACCATTGCATATAAATCAAGCACTTGACTAAGGAATGACAGTTATTGTGGATGCTAACTCAAATATGCAAATTAAATCATGTAAAAAATTAGTTCCATAGTTCCATGAACCGTTTAATTACAAAATGAATGAATTATAAAATTAACATTTATATTGTAATCGTAAAAGTAATAAATAGCCCTAAACTTTGTGTCATATTACGTACTTTTATTGTTTATGAATTATATTTTATAAAATAACACAATCTTTTAGATATTTAAATGCATTTGACTTTCAAAACTCAATGTTTTTTATCTTATAGATAAATGAAATTTTATGATTTATTTAAATCGAATGTGGTGCTATTTAAAATTTTCTTTTTATGGAACTCTGATGAAATATATTAAAAAAATATAATTTCAATTTTATTAATTTTAAACTATATATTTACATTTTAAATTAAATATTATGATGAAAAGCGATTGCAATAAAATAATAATAGGTTATAAAATTAAAAATAGTATATATTTTTGGGCATGGTCAGTTACAAAGTGTTTTGTGCTCTATGAATGTAAACTACGAATAAAATATTCCCATTAAAATTAAATAAATCGGATAAGATCATGATCATCATTATAGGTGCTTCATATAGTAAATATTAACTTCAATTTTATTATTATTTTATTATAATTGATTTTAGGTCTTAAAATAATCTAACAATATTGATTGGTATATTGGATTAATGTCGTAAAATTATCAAAATATGTAATAAATTAGTTTTTTGTGTAATAGAAGGTGGAGATGAAATAAAAAATTTATTGGGCATGAGCAGCACCTTAAATTACAAAATTTTAAATGGAATTTTAATTAGTAGTTAATTAATTTATTCTCTGATTTGAGAAAATTGGCCTTAAATGTAACAATCTGTGCGTATATTTTGAAGCTGTGTGGTTTTAAGCAAGGTATTTATGTTGTAATAATATAGAGACTTTACTTTAAACAGTGTGACCGAGTACCTTTTAAGTTTGAGTATGTGCTGTTCTATAGTGGCACAGCTGACTATGATAACAAAGTTAAAATTTATTAAACCCTTTTCGGCACGATGTTTTTCAAACATTTCAATTATATCAAAATGAACCCTAAAATATAAAATAATTGAAATCATTCAACTCAACATTGTCTTACATTGGTCATATAATAATTCTTTTGAAAGGGATCTATTTCAAATTTTGCGGAAGACTTTATTAACTCTGAAAAAATCTTTAATTTGTTTTTTTGTTGAGCCTATTAATCCTTTGTAGCACAAGAGATTTTTTTAACATTTTTTCACTATCACTCCAAAAAGCTGACATAGGTGGAGTTAGCAAGTCGGCTAAAATTTTATAAATTCAGGGAATACTACGTGACGTCATTAATATTACTTTCCTCTATTTTTTGAACTATATAGTAGGGCTACTAAAACAAGACTTATAATATAAGGTGGAGATGGAGTATGTGATTTCCAAATAGTTGAGTACTTAAATAAACAAAGCTGTAGCAGTACCGAGACTAGAAAAGGTATTCGGTAAAATTCAAAAAATATTATGGTATTTTTACTGGTAGTTATATTTTTTCCAGTATCAGTACTGAAAAAATTGTCTGGTGCTGTTACTTTCATATCACCAGCTTTGGGCAGAAATAAAGGTTAACTAAATAAATATAAAAGAAATTAAACTTTAAATGTCATACATGTTAGCATTTATTTGAATAGAACTGTAAATAATTTGCAAATATTTAAGCGCAACTCACTTAATAAAAAATCTCAGTGAAAAGATATTGTGCTTCACTGAAAATAATGTGAAAATGTTTTTTTTTAACAATCGTCCCGCACCATATATTTAAAACAAACGAACACATCTCGAAATTTGAACTCTCAGTCAGTCAACACACATCAAATACACAAAACAATAAGTAAAATAATATAGACAACAATTAATTGAGTTCAGAGGAAGAGCTTTTATGTATTCAAAAACAAAGTTTTTATTTTTTTATGTTTTTAAACTTTTGAAATTTAATTCACATTTTTATTTTTTTATTTTTATTATTTTTATTATTATTATTTTAATCCGACATTCCAAACTAATTTTAGATATTTGATGCTCTGTTGGGGATCATCCGTACATATATGTATACATATATTGTTTTGTCGCTCCGATTGACATTTGTATTATTGTCATTGTTTTTGTTTTTATTGTAATCAAATTGGGTACTCAGTACTCATATATATATATACATATATATAGGTTTATATAGGTGTAAAGTTACAGCAATGTCATCTTCATTATTATTACAAACTCAATCACAAATTAGAATCATTATGAATAATGACAATTTCAATGTTTACATTTTTGATTTTAAAAATACACGGTAGGACACGGTTCAGTTTAGTTTTCTATAAACATTTAAAATGTGGCAAACACATTTTGATTGCGCCATTTGTTTAGATTAAAAATTTTAAAAAAAGTACCTATTGTTTATTTTTTTATCGCGAATCCGCGGTGTTTTAAAGTGATGAAAAATAAAATATATGTATAGAAATTTTGTTATCATTATAGGAGTGTGTGTAAATGATAAGTAGGTACATCGAGTATGGAATTGAATTTGGTAACACTTTTTTTTAAAAATACAAATTTTTAAATATAAAAAAATTATATACAAGTAATTAAAAGTAATTATAATGGGGGTTGTTCTGAATATTCAAAGTGTATACAAAAAAAAAATTTGTTTAATTTTTTGAATACCTATTTTAAATTGGGAATTAAAAATGACAGAAAGTTTGGCAGATGTTGAGTAATTCACAATAGCTCTTATTTCCAAAGAGGGTAACTGTAATTTGAAAGTTTTAATTTATTATTTTGAATTTATTAACTAATTAAAATCAAAGGCGATTTCAATAAAATTAAATGCAGAGTAGGTCTATGATCTGTGATTTAAGTGTTACCATATTAAGGAGATATAAGATTACATATAGTATATCCTGAAAAAAATCGTGGCTATTAGCTATATAATTTAGTTAACTAGTTTGGTTTCTTATTTAAACTTGACTGTTGAAGTTTTGAAAAATATTTCAAAATTAATATTTATTTTACTTGTATAGTAAAGTTTTAATTTTCTTTTAAATGAAAATAAAACAATTGCTTACTTAAATGATGATGACGTTCATTTGTTTTTTTTTTTAAATGAATAATTTAATGCAATTGTTTTCTTTTATGAAAAGAATAATAAGTTATTACAAAATTAATTTCATTTTTATTAAGAGTAATATAATTTGTGATTAAAAATAAAAAATACAATTGTATTAAAAATAAAAAAAGTAAAAATTTACAAGTTGTTATTGTGAATTGTCAAAAATAATTGAAATTAAAAAATTAACTTGTGTTAGAAATATTTCTGAATTTCATGTTAGTTTTAATTGTATAGTATATAAGTACTTATTTATTTTAAATTTTTGGTATATAAATATGTATCATTAGTTAATTTTGAGAAAAGCTGATTGAATGGACTCCAAAATTTATATAATTTGTTTTGTTAATTTTCAGTTTTAGAACTATTCATTTAATTTGCAATAAAAAAGTGTGAATTTTAAGCTAATGATGTTATTATAAAATTTCTTTTGTGAAATTTATAGTTTTTTTTATTACAAATTCCAATAATTATTATATTGTTAATTTGAATTTTTTAAATGATGATATTTTAAAATGATTCTTACATAATATGTAATATAAATCTATTTCACTAAACGTTACAATTGTAGTTGTATGTAGTATGTCAGAAATTTGTATTCTGCTAAACGTAAACACGATACCGATTCTGTAATTATGTTGAAATTTTTTTTTTATATTATAGTAGACTTGACGTCAAATTTCCCACAAATTTCATAAGAAATTTTTTCTGCAACATCCCTCCAAAATAGGGGAACCATAGGACAGTATTAAAATGTAAGCGCAAAGTTTATTAAAAATTTAAATCTTTTTAGCATAACTGTCTAATACGATGATATTTTGTAAGATTATTTTATTTGATTATTTTCCACAGCTATATGCAACCGCAAAACGAATATAATTTTCGCGTTTAACTGAAATTGTTTTTGCGTATCATAGACGTTTCGACGTTTAATGGAATAGACACGATTATTCTTAAAATTATATTTCGTTTATATAAAACGAGAACAGATAATACATATGTTAAGTTGTTGTAATTTTTAGCTTATGGTGGCGATTGATAATAGTTACGATTAAGTATACCTATAGTTTTAATTTATAATAAGGTGACAAAAAACGATAACCCTTTTATTTTTGATTCAATGTACAAATGATTAAACTACCATCAAGATTTGATGTAAACAGTTTGTATAGGAATTAACAAATAGCATAATGGGTTACTTTAAATTTTTATAAACGATTTCTCCTACAAGGTAAGGCTGTTTATCATTTTATATCATTCGGAAGTATTGTTTAAATATTTTGAATAATTTAATTTTCAGTTATTATATAAATATCTGATTAACCTTCTCTGTATTACAAAACTGTTAAATTTAACAGTTTATTGTTATTGAATTTTCATTTAATTAGTATTGTTTTTACATTTAATTTCCTAATTAGGTATGTGTCCATTTTTGGTTAGCTTAAAATAACTAGATAATATATCACATCAAAAGATTTAATTTGAAATCATTAAAATTTATAAAAGAAAAAAATACAATTTAAGTTTATACTTTAAGTCTACAATGTTTCATAATTGAAATATGTTAAGTAAATCCAATTATGTATTATGTATTTCCCCATTATTTATTCTATGATTTAATTACTTCATAAATATTAACAAGAAATTTATATAAATATAAAATTTATTTATATTTCATCATTAAATTCATCTAATTTCCAGGTGTTAATGAATTAAAATTCAATAAAAAACTTTTTTTTTAATGGAAATTTGTTCAAAATCCATAAAATAAAAATCTAAAGAATTTTTGATTTAATTTGTTTTAAATTTCATATAAATTGTAATTCAATTCAAATTCTATGAAATTTAATTACTGAAATGTAAAAAAAAAATTCATTTGGTTTTATTTATATAACCGGAAATGGTTTCTATTTCTCTTAAATATCATTCTAGTAAATTTCTTTTTTTTTACCTTGATTAAAAAGTCAATGTAAAATTCATAGAATTTTTTTTATGAATTAAATTTTAGAATTAAGGGGAGAATTTCAAAATAAGAGAGAATTTTTATATTCAGTGATTAATAATGGTTTATCCACAACTTTTTAGTATATTGGTATTAATGGTAATATAGTGTGTAATTTTTAATTAACCATTAGAAATTAACACAGTATAAAATTTGCGTATAGCATTTAATAGCATCGATTTTATATTAAGAGAGATGTGGTTTTATGGGGGATTCCTAAAGAATTATGTCTAATAAAATTTAACAGAGTTTTAATTTAAACGGTTAATCAATTTAATCAAGTTCTTCTCATACGGTAAGTAATCATTTCGCAATTTAATATGCAGTAATTTCACTTTATGAAAACATAAAATTAGTTAGGGTGCTCAGACATTGTTAATTACATTGGTTTCTTACACAATGAAGGGTATCTTACAATGTAGTAGAAAGTGGGGATAAATTTAAAAGATATGTGTAATATTGATATTTTTATTACTTCAGGAATAGGAATGCAATCAAATATTGTACTCATCATTTACTATTTAACTGTTTTCACAGTAAAAGATTCGAGTAGGGGAAACCTTTAAATCCCTAACCCCAACTAATCTTAACTAATCTTTAATTTTTTTTTCAAAATTTCAACTTTTGAATTAGTTAAATTTTGGAATGGGGGGATTAATTCATAAGAAATAAACCCAATAATTTTTTTTGGGGATAATTTAATTTATTTTACGGATTAGGTAATTTTAGTATTTGGTGGTTAGTTCATAATGAATAAGACCCAAAAATATTGGAGATTAGTTTATTTTTGGCTTGGGGGTTAGTGCGTAGCACCATTTGTAACTTAGAGTGGAAGCATAGAATTTCTTATAAGAACTTCATGTATTCAGTAGAACATTTTAAAATATTTGTTACTATCATTTTGAATTTTATGACGCTAAAGTTGGTACCATTCTTAATCATGTGACCCCAACTTTTGATTCTTAAGGAATGGCGGCTTCTCGCAACCCAAAATATTGTTTAAATACTGTTATATAAGTTACAGTTCTATTTTAAAAGTAAAGCGTTGCATTTAAAATGTTAAACTTGCATTTGAAAAGGAAATACTTGCATTTAAAGTGAATACTCTTCTTTTTGAAACATAAACGTGGATATATATGATATTTATATAATTTTTTTTATATCAACCTTTATTTTATTAGAAATAATTGTTTAAATCCCACTTCCGCATTTGATCTTTAACAATTTCTTAATAAATTCAATACCTATACAATATTGCAAAACAGCAATTATTGGACTTGCAATTATAATATAGAATTCATTTATTATAATGACGTTAATTTTAACTTTTTTTAAAATGGGTTCAAAAAACTGTTCTTCTCTTAAGTATTAAATTGTAATACTTGTTATGAATCGCTGAAATATTATAACGATCATTTTTAAAATTCTTTTTTCGGATACACTCTAATTTTCTCCAATAAATATTTATATTGTTTTTCTTTTTTATTTATTTTTTTTCAACTTTGTCTTCATTATTACTTCTATACTTTACTAAATATTATACATTTTATTTATTTTCTACTTTTGTAGTCTATTAATTTTTTTTTTTTTGAAAAGTAACAGATATACCACGAAGTTAAAGTAAACGAGATTATAAAATTTTAAAAGATTTGCGGTTCGTTGATGCCCAACCTAGTCTACCGATTATTATTGGATATTAAAAAAAATTATTCTAAAATGTTTTAAGTGTCTATTATTATTAAATTTATGGTTGTTATTATGTATACAACTTAAGACTTGGGTCTTAAGAACAAAAGTTTTATTTAAAGGAAATTGAAATTGATGGAGGTATAATTGTAAAAAAAATTCATAAAATTGTAAAAGATAAAATTACAAAAGTTGTTTACAAAAAAAAAAGTAACTGGGATTAAATATTAAAGTAATTTATCTAATAAAATTTCATTTAATTATGAATTTATTTTTATATTTATTTTTTTATTTTCATTCCATTTTGCCTTTATACTAAAGTCTAAATTTTCTTTCGACCTCACCTCAATGTTAAAATTGTTAAAGTATTTTAATTAATTTTTGTGGGTTTTCGTTTTAATTTCATTAAAAAAAAAAAACGAACAACTTGTTTGTATGTTGTTAAGCAAATAAATGAATTTTTTTTTTTATAGAAAATTTATAACAAAAAAAAATTGTGACAGGTACTTTTTTTGCACCGTTATAATAAGGACAGTACTTTATAAAAGTATGTGATCAGGAAGAATCCTGACACTTCTTTATTAGAGAATTTCACGTAATCCTTAAATATTATTATGAAATTTTATACAACTATAAAAGAATGGGTGTAATGAATACGGTTTTTTCTACGTTAGTACTCCTTGTAGAAGAATAGGGCTTCTTACTGATATTTCGCACCTCTACATACTTCAATTGCTTTTTTTGATTTCCATGTGGGGGTTGACTTAATTAAATTATTAAAGATAAGTCAACAAGTGCTCTAATACGCCTAATATTCTCTAATAAAGTCAGAACTAAAGTCTTTAAACGTTGTCTTTTCGACAAGGTGTAAGATTGAAAATCATGTGGAGTAGCTACAGCAGATCAATCATCTAGCCTAGTGAACAAACGATTAACGAAACGGGAACAGAGTCTCGGATACAAAGCTTTGTGGAAGCCCTATGCTCCCTAGGGGGTAAAACATGGGGAAAAAAAGTCATTAAACTTTAAAGCCATTCCAACTCTAAAGCAATGTTATGGGTTTCCAGTATATTTAGTAATTGTATATTTAAACAAATTTCGGAGTGTATTTCCATATCTAGTAACTTTTCACAATATTCTGCATAGGTGTAACGTCTTCGTTCATAGTAATTCGATGAGTACTTTAAAATTGCAGGACTAAGTTAGTATAACCATTGAAATTCAGGAAGTCAAAGATTTCAACATGAAGCTGGTATTTTTTTTCAATGATATATTTAGGAATTAATATTCCATATAAAATTCATAATTTATTAACAGGCAGTTGGGGACTTGCCAATGCGAATTGTTAAAAAACGAGGAAGATTATAGTTGCCCTTGTCAACTTTTAGATACCCGTGCATACCCACTATGGTGTATAAAATAAACCGTAATTTACTTCTCTTATACATTTAACTCATTACCCCATAATTTTGACGTAAAAAAAAAAAAAAAAATTAACAAAAAAAAAAAAAAACACAAAACAAAAAACAAAATTTTCATTCATTGTCCCATAACTTTAGCTTAAAAAAAAAAAAAAAATTAACAAAAAAAAAATAATCACAAAAAAAATAAACAAAATTTTCATTCATTGTCCCATAACTTTAGCTTAAAAAAAAAAAAAAACAAATAAAAAAAAAAAAAACAAAAAAAAAAAAATTGGCCCACCCTAAAAGTCCGAAGGTCCGAGTGATGTCCGACTTTGCCAAGTAACTTGCCCTATTAATTTATCTGCCCAATTTTAATTTTAACCTTGTAGCTTCATTAGATTCAAAGTTATTGAATCGACAACTTTGTATGGCAGCCCCCCGAAAATGGGGCCCTAAAATTTTGAAACTTCATATAAGTGCTCGATTCATTATATAACTAACCGTGTGTAATTTTCAGCCTCGTAGTATAAATATTTTTGAAGAAATTCATATTGGTGCAAGGAAGTTGTATGGCAGTCCCCCGAAAATGGGGCCCTAACATTTTGAAACTTCATATAAGTGCTCGATTCATTATATAACTAACCGTGTGTAATTTTCATCCGCGTAGTATAAATATTTTTGAAGAAATTCATATTGGTGCAAGGAAGTTGTATGGCAGTCCCCCGAAAATGGGGCCCTAACATTTTGAAAATTCATATAAGTGCCGGAGTCATTATAAAACTAACCGTGTGTAAATTTCATCCCCGTAGTATAAATAGTTTTGAAGAAATTCATATTGGTGCAAAAAAGTTGTATGGCAGCTCCCCGAAAATGGGGCCCTAACATTTTGAAACTTCATATAAGTGCTCGATTCATTATATAACTAACAGTGTGTAATTTTCAGCCTCGTAGTATAATTAGTTTTGAAGAAATTCATATTGGTGCAAAGAAGTTGTATGGCAGCCCCCCGAAAATGGAGCCCTAACATTTTGAAACTTCATATAAGTGCCGGAGTCATTATAAAACTAACCGTGTGTAATTTTCATTCTCGTAGTATAATTACTTTTGAAGAAATTCATATTGGTGCAAAAAAGTTGTATGGCAGCTCCCCGAAGTCTTGGTCCGATTTTAACCAAAAACAATAGGGAACCTACAAATTGTCTAAAAATTACTTTGTGAAAGTTTCAGAACTCTAGCTCTTATAGTTTTTGAGTTATCGTGCTGACGGACGGACGGACGGACACACATAGCTAGATCGATTCACTTTTCGATGCTGATTCGATACGTACCCTTGACACTATATCTAGCTCTTATATTTCGATGCGTTACAAACGGAGGAGTAATTTTAATATACCCGATGTTCATATATGTATGCACGGGTATAAAAATTAAATCTTATTACATGCTTTAATATTAAAGTTGTTGAAAGCTAGTAATCAAATCTTTCAAATAAATACACAGCAGCCTGGTATTTAATTTTGCATTTGGTTTTAATTTATTTATAAAAGCTGAAAGGTTTAAAAGTCCCGTTATTTACAAAACCCCCCATTGTTGATAATTCTATTAGATTACTTAATTTTTTTTTTAAATATAATTAATTAATTACAGTGGTACACAAATAAATAAAGAGACTGTAATTTGGTTTAGAATGGGTATTTTTTTAATTCTCTGTAATTTGAAAAATGGTTTGACCACATTTTTCCAAATTATATCTTTTGTATTATGAAACTTATATTTATATATACATACACTATACAGTAAAGTTCATAGTTCTAATCCGGTATAAATTAATGACAATACAACAACAAAAAATGGTTTTAGAAAAGTAATTGTCATGTATAAAATATCGGTTACATTTAGAACAGTACTTAAGTCAAAATATTTAAAAATAATACTAGATTAAAAAAAAAAAACAGTTTTATTTTGTAATGATTTTAAAACTGGTATTGCCAGATATATATGTACATAATATTAAAACAAATTTAAAGTGCTTTATAATTATATATATATATATATATATATATATATATATACATACAGTTATTTATAATTGCTCATATTAATTAATAAATATCATATTTATTATAAAATATTTTTTTTAGTTGGAGATAATTCCAGACTTTAATTAAACGACAGAGTAATTATCACATTTTTATTTTATTATTAATATTAATAATTATAGTTATTAGAATTATTATTAATTTGCATAATTAATTGGAATCAATCAACATTAAAATTGTTTTTAATTTTTTGTTGTATTTAAAAATGAAAACAGGATGTGATTACAAGCGATTATATCAAATAAGTAATTAAGAACTAGATGTTTTTTTTTTAAATTGTTTTAGTTTAGTTTCTCTTCCTTCGGTTCAGTTTACAAAAAAAAAAAAAAAGAATTGGATCACTTTGTTATATTTTTTTTTTTCAATTACATTTAATTAAAGTACTTAATATGTTTAATCCAATTTTTAATTCTCCTAGGCAACTGATGTGTTTATTGCTCTACTAAAGAAACTTTGAACCTATTTTAATAGATTAATAAGATAATGGTGTCGGTATTATTAAACTGGTGATTATTTAAATAATGAGCCAATTAAATTTTGAATATTGTCGTTCGAATATTTGATTTCCTTTAAAATTAATTTGAAGTTTTAAATAACTGTTAAATATTTGTTTAAAAATTACAACTAATCTGATTAAAATCTGCTATTAATCTGGTAATACCATAATTGAAAGGTCTCTTACACATTTTTTTATCTCCCATAAAAAATCAATTCAAAATAAATTTAGGACAATTAGGAAAAGAAAAGAAAAGAAAATGAAAGAAAATATTGATTTTTAATTTGCTTTTAAAAAATAAAGAAGTCGGTTTGGTTTTTCAGTGGTCTGGCAGTTAAGTCTATCATAAATTCTATAAAAGTAAAACTGTAATCTGATGGGCTTCCAAAATTAGTCCTCCATAAAATTAGTTCGTATGTAAATTCAATTGAATGTTGCATAACTTTTAGAGTCTTAAAGTATACAATTCTAGAAAATGGAGCCATGAAAAAATGTATTTTAAATTATTTCTAATAGTCATGGCTTAGAGCGAAGATAAGGAGTAGTAAATTATAAAATTTCTGAAATTTAATTGTAAAAATTATACTTTTAAATTTAGAATTTTAAATCTTTTAACACAATATTCTAGGCTTTAAGAAGAATAAATTTACAGTAATAATTGGTAAACAGATGAAACCTAAGAGAACATTAAAGCTACAAATATAATAATTTATTTATTAATATTACAATTCATAAAT